>VDFB02023123.1:0-104598 GCA_007258455.2 Sequoia sempervirens
GATTCTACTTCTTGGTCCATCATTGTTAAATTGACTATTGTTTCCCCATTTGTTATAGTATCCACCAAGATATGTGTTAGTATTATTTTTTTATGGTTTTGGTGGTGTTATCGATGGGGTTGATTGTTCTGCCTAAGTGACTAGCATTTGTGTGCTTCTTGCCTTGAGGTTGTATAGGCATTCCTTGATGGAATGCCCCATTGCCACATATTAACTTTTTTGGATAATTAACTTTAGTGTGACCTTCAATTTTGCAATTGGTACACCATAATTCTTTACTCTCCTTTGTAGTTTCTTTCTCAACATTGTGCTCTGGATCATCCTCATCATATCCCTTCATAGGGATTGAACCCTCTTTGATTCGTTGTCAATGTTGTCTTTTGTGCTCTCTTCATGTTTTGTCTTCCACTTCCCTCAAGAGGATGTCTTGTCTTCACTCTTTATGTCCATCGCATGATTATAGGCATCGGCTTGCGATGACAGAGACAATATTTTCATTTTTTTCGCAATTAAGGGATCAATCCTTCAATGAACCATCTTTTCTTTAATACATCTATCGGTTGGTTTTCCAATTTCACCAATAGTTCTTTGAGCCTACAATTATAGGCTTGTATGGTCTCATGTTTTAAACTTATTTAGTGTTATAAATTTTTGCTACGATCTTGTTGTCATCTTGCAACAATTTAAATTTTGTCTCAAATCCTTTCTTCAATGCATTCCATGAGGTTGTGAACCATGCATCAAGTTTTGTAAACCAATCTATTGCTATGCCTTGTAGTGTTGTTGGGAATGCTCTCTGCCAATAATCCTTATCCTCCTGACCACTTGTGATCCACAAAGTCTCACATGTTTTACAATGTCAAATGAGATGCTCAAACCCATTCCCCGTAAACTTTGGGAGTTTTTATCTTTCCACACAACCATCCTCTTTGGCACGTGTATTCCTTGTGCCTTGAACCTGATTGGACTATTCTAACCTCTACATTTTGGTGCTTGATTTGCACTCTTAGCCACATACGAGTCCTTTACTTATCCCTCCTTCAACATTCCTTGCACTTTGGTTGTCTTAAGGATCATTTTTGTGCTCCCTTTGTTTGAGGGTTTTCAGCTCAATTCCTCCAATTATCGGTTCTTCTAAAATGAATAGCTCTTTGATACGACATATGTTATTTTCAATTATTTCAGTTAGTTCGTTTCTAGGGTCTCCTTCCTCTTCTTTGTCTGATGTTGACTATAAGAATGGATTTCTCACTTGGTGAACGAGGTCTTTATATGCTTCATTGAGTGGTAGGTGTCTAGCTATCTCCCACTCTCCCTTCATATGTTCTTCGATGAAGGTTTTCCTCTCCTCCTAGCTGCTATAGCTTTGACTGACACTTCAACTTTTTCTCCTTGGTGGACTTGGACTTTCTGTAAAAAAAAATTAGCTTCTTCGGTGATACTCCTCAATCTCCATCATTCTCCTTGCTCTCTTTTCCATAGGGATCTTCTCACCCTTCCTTCTATTGATTTGTGACCGACTGGAATACATTTCCTATCTTTGTTATGTTATACATGCATTAACAAGTACGTCTCCTACTGGTGTCATGTTCCTCTTCCTCCCTTCAATTCCTTGCTTCATACTACTATAGTATTTGTTGCCTACATTGTTCTTGGTCCCTTTCGGCCCGAAGGTCTTGTAGGATGATAAAATGGTGTGCAATAATCCTTGGAAATCTATGCAAAAAATGATCAACCTCCTCATTGACAATTAGGTTGTCCAAGATGGAGTCCTAATGGACCTCTCTCTTGAGCACTTCCCTTTGATCATTTTCTTTTAACAATATATCCCACAAATTTACCAAGTCTAGTGTAAGCTTGTCTTCCCTTTCTTCATTGGCTTGCATAGGTTTGTCCACGAGCTGTCCCATTATACAACCATTTTACCAGGCCCTTTAGAGGGAATGGTGCCAAATGTTTACTAGCTAACTCTACTTGATGAGCATTAGGAAGTAAACAAAATAACAAAAAATAATGATAATTCACAACAATGTTTATAAAAATGTGTTGTTCCATTCATTCATTCATTCATAATATTCGCAATAGATACAAGAGTTCATACATGTTGTCCCAACTATGTGTATGATGAGAAAAATATAAAATAGTTGATGGTGGTTGAGCACTCCAATAGTCGATAACTACCAACTAACAATGGTTGTTGAAAACTAAGTTATTAATTACAAAGCAACTAGTTTTATTGTCTACATAGTACAATTATGAAGAGGCATCCTACTATTTCTTGGACTCCTTATGTTGCACATTGCCTAGATTTGTTGTTAGAGGATATTTGGTAGATTTGATGGGTCAACAATTTCATTGAATATGATAAATAGATTGCCAAATTCATCTATAACCATACTTGGGTCCTTTCTTTAATGAGAAAGCACACAAATGACAAGGAGCTTGTTTAACCAAGTGACACGATTTTCTAACTACTTCCTCACTTTGCAAAGCATTCATGTTGTGATTCCTCCTCTCAAGCAAATGTTTGTGTCTAATGCTTCTTCGAAGTCTCCATTTTCCAAAAAGGTTGAAGAGAAGTCTACAACAATAGTTTTTGATGACTTATTCATAAAATTTGGAGAGGAGTTAATCAAAGTAAGTAACAAATCCAAAAATAAACTTTGTACACAATTATCTTCTTCTTTTTTGAGGACCGCTTCAATGATATTGTCTTCATTCAGTACAAGATTTTCCTTTGAACTAAAAAGGTGGAGGGCATTTCACATGATTTCATCAACTTGGATGAGATTGATCCTTCTATTGAATGGGTTGTTAATGAAGAAAACAAGCCCCCTCTCACCATGAATAAAATTTGGACTAATGTATAGTTATAAAAATTTAGACTAATGTATAGTTTTAAAAATTTAGACTAATGTATAGTTTTAAAAATTTAGACTAATGTAAAATTATAAAAATTTAGACTAATGTGGAGTTATAAAAATTTAGACTAATGTAGAATTATAAAAATATAGACTAATGTAGAGTTATAAAAATTTACAAAACCAATCATTGTATCAAAGATGAGAAAATGAACAGAAAAGAACCAGAGAAAACTACAGTAAGATTCCAAAAAAATACATTGAAATTTTATTTCCCACAATATTTTTTACAAATTACAAAAATAAAAAAGATCCAAAAGTAGTTTCTGAACTATACCCATCATCTGTTGGATTGAATAGAAGTCCTAAATGTGAATAAGAAAAAGTGTGGGGGTTGGTGTATAAATATCCATTCACACCCCTTAAAGGAGGGGTCACTGCCATTAAAAAATGGTGTGCCCCTCTTGAGGGTCGCAACCATTTAATAAATGGTTCATCCCTCCTTAAGGGGCGTGAATCCTTAAAAGGGCCACAAATCCTTTAAGTAATACTTAAGTAATTAAAAAATACTTTTATAAAAAACCATTTAACACTATAAGAAGTATTATAAAAATATTAAATAAAAAATTATAAACTATTATGAAAAACAATAACGTACAAAAACAAGAAATCTAGAAAGATCTCGAAAATCTCAGAAAGTAGGTAAGAAGAAACCCAAGAAATCAAAGGAACTATAGTTGAAAGATGAATCTGCTTCAAAAAAAATAGGATCGCAATTTTCTGAGATTATTCATGCAAATTCTTGAAACAAGGATATGATGCAATGCGAGACTTCCTGGTAGAACTGATGAAATATAGGGTTTAGGGTAGCCCCCAAATTTAAAGCTCTAGAAAGAAGGTTATAGTTGAGCTTAAAAACAAAGGTGGGGGCATTTTCTCTTGAAAGAACCACCATGAACACGGTTGAAAAGAACTATCTTATCATTCCAAGAAACCTTGTTGAAATAGGTGAGTACAAACATCTTAAGATAGCCACAAGCTAGAAGTCTAGAA
This sequence comes from Sequoia sempervirens, assembly GCA_007258455.2. NCBI lineage: Eukaryota > Viridiplantae > Streptophyta > Pinopsida > Cupressales > Cupressaceae > Sequoia > Sequoia sempervirens. The sequence goes on from VDFB02023123.1 coordinate 3,915, forward strand.
TATAACTCTCCTAAAATTGGTGAAACCGAAAGGATTTGATTCTTTGAGACGATACCTGTTCAACTCACTCACAATGAAAGATTTCTTTTGGTGAGGAGTATGCCACGAATAAAAAATAATGTACTAGTAGGAATTAAAAGATTTCTAAAAGCACTTAATGTCAAAAACACCACAAGCTCTTAAACAATCACCCTTTGAAAAAGGTAATGTCAAGAAAATTTACTAAACTGGAGGAAACAAAAGGAGCAATCTTGATCTCAGAATAAAAATTCTAATTATACTAAAAAAACTCAAATAGTAAAGATTCATTGTCAGTCCAAATCCCCAAATTATCATCAATGTATCTCTTGAAGAAGACAAGATTAGAACAATCAAACTGAGCAAAAAGTTGTCTTTCCAAGTGACAAAGAAAGAGACAAACATAGACAACAGCAAATTTACTACCCATAGCAATGCCCTTGATTTGCTTGTAAAAACGCCATTAAACTCGAGGAAATGCTCCCAAAGAACTAGCTCAGCAAGACTCATAACCATGTCAATAAACCACGAATCCAACTTCTGACAATTGAAATATTTTGTGACCATCTCTTTAATGGAAAGAACATCATTGGTAAGAATACTCAGATATAAAGATTCCACATCAAAAATAAAATGAATACAATCAAGAAGAAATGATTTGTTTTCGAGCTCCCGAAAAAGAAATAGAGTCAAGAAGGTGGAATTGCTACTGCAAGAGAATAAAAAACACAAGATAGTGGAAAACCTTAGAAGAAAACTCCAATATATAACCAGAATAGCTGCAAATAGGCCTTCCCACAACGACAGACCTATGAAGCTTGGGTAGACGATAGAAGGTACAAGCCTTGACAAAAAACGCTAGATTCTACCTCAAAATATTGGAAGTTGAATCTAGAAAAAACTTGAACTTCTCAATGATAAAATTCAACTTGACATGTGACAAGTCCTTGGAGGCTCATTTGGTTTAAGTTGAACTTTATCATTGAGAAGTTCAACTTTTTTTTTTTAGATCCAGTTTCCAATTTTCCAAGGCAAAATCCAACTTCTTCTACCAAGGCTTGTGCCTTCTATCTTCTACCCAAACTTCATAAGCCTGTTGTTGTGGAAAGACCTATTTGTAGCTATTTTGGTTATATGTTGGAGCCTGGTTCTAAACTTCTCCACTATCCCTTGTTTCTTATTCTCTTACAGCAGCAATTCCACTTTCTTGGCTCTTTGTCTCCTTTGAAAACTCAAAAACAAATCATTTCCTCCTAATTGTATTCTCTTTACTTTCGATGCAGAATCGTTATATCCAAAAATTCATACTAATGAGAGCCTTGTTGCCTTTAAAGAAATGGTCACTGAATATTTCAATTGTCAGAATTCAGATCCATGGCTAATTGACATGATTTTGAGTCTTGTTGAGTTCATTCTTTGGGAGCATTTCCTCAAGTTTAATGACATCTTCTACAAACAAATCAAAGGCACTACTATGGTTAGTATTTTTCTTGTGGTCTGTGCTTGTCTCTTTCCTTGTCACTTGGGAAAATGAATTTTTGTTTAGTTTGATTGTTCTAATCTTCTCTTCTTCAAGAGATACATTGATGATGCCTTAAAAATTTGGACTGACGATGAATCTTCACTATTTAAGTTTTTTGAAGAGTATCAAAGTTTTTATCCTAAGATCAAGACTACTCGTGTTTTCTCCAGTTCAGTGAATCTTCTTGACGTTACCTTCTTCAAAAGTGATCATTTTAGAGTTTGTGGTGTCCTTGACACCAAATGCTTTTAGAAACCTCTTAATGCCTACTAATACATTCCTTTTTACTTTTGGCATCATCCTCATCAAAAAAATCTTTCATTGTGAGTGAGTTGAAGAAATATCTTCTCAGAGAATCAAATCCTTTTGGCTTCACCAATCTCAAGAGACAATTCTATTCTAGACTTTGAGCTCGTGGCTATCATAAGAGGTTCCTACTCGCCTATTTCAACAAGATTTATCATAATGATAAGACAATACTTCTCAATCATCTTCATGATGGTTCTTTCAAGAGAAAAAGGGCCCCCTTGTTCTTAAACTCGACTACAACCCTTCTACTAGAGCTTTAAACTTTGAGGCTACCCTAAACACTATACTTCATCATCTCTACTAAGAAATCTCTGCACTACACCATATCCATGTTGTAATACCCCTCGTGTTACTGATACTTTCTAGATACTCTTTATGTTTAGTTGTGTACTTGAGACTGTGATGGTGATTATTTCACCGATTTGATTTGTGTGGATTTACAGTTTACTTTGGTTGGATGCACTTGATACAACTTATGATGTTTTATGACATATTATGTGGTGTTCATATTGTCTGGATATGTTATTTCTTTCATTAATATTATGTGGTGATGTTATGGTTTAATACTTGTTTATGGATTATTATGTGTATTGTAGTGGGTCTTGGTGAAATGATAGAGTAGCATCACTTGCTTACGAGTGTCTTGCTATGTCGCAACCACCTTTCACAGTGTGTCTGTATTGGAGATTTATATGTAGTTGACGTTGTTTTCATGTAAGTTGCAAGTAGTGGACACCGACTCCACCTACATAGCAGGTCTGAGCGTGTCCCATAAACCCAACATAAATGAAGTTAAAAAGGAGTTTATAAGGAAGTGTCCCTGTCCAAGTTTGTCTCCCCATTGTTGTGTTTAACGATGTCGTTGTCCACGACCTCATCTTCGTTCTGCATGGTATCGTGTTATTCCTTTATTTTAATTAACGACACATAAAACAAAGATTAAAATAAATGAATAACGCAATACCATTTAGAACGAAGATGGGGTCGTGGATGACACCGTTAAACACAATGAGGAGACAAACTTGGATGGGGACACTTCCTTATAAACTCCTTTTCAACTTCATACTCATTGGGTTTATGGGACACACTCAGACCTGCTACATATGTGGATTCAGTGTCTAGTACCTGCAACCTACATGAAAACAACGTCAAGTACATATAAATCTTCAATATAGACACACTCTAAAAGGTAGTCATGGCATAGTAGGGAACTCGCAAGAAAATGATGCTACTTTGTCCTTTCACCAAGACCCACTAGAATACACATCATAATCCATAAACAAACATTAAACCATAACATCACCACATAATATTAATGAAAGAAATAACATATCCAAATATTACGAACACCACATAATATGTAATAAAACATCATAAGTTGTATCAAGTGCATCCAACCAAAGTAAACCGTAAATCCACACAAATCAAACCGGTGAAATAATCACCATCACAATCTCAAGTACACAACTGAACATAAAAAGTATCTAGAAAGTATCAGCAACACTAGGGGTATTACACCTGTTTCAAGAATTTGATGACATAATCCCAAGCAACTAGATCCTATCTTCTTCAAAATAGATTCCTCTTCTAGCCATAGCTCCTCCAATTCCTTGGGCATCTTCTTACCTACTTTCTGACATTTTTAGGATCTTTCTGAATTTCTTGTTTTTGTAGGTTCCCATTTTTCATAATACTTTATATTTTTTAATTTAATATTTTTATAATACTTCTTATAGTATTAAAATGTTTATTATAAAAATAATTTTTAATTATTTTAATCAAATCTTTCTATCACCCTATTGGTGAATTCTTCATAGGTTTGAATGAGGTTATGGCCAAGAGTGACCAAACCATGATACTACAATTCGTGAGCAGCTCCATCCAAATGAAAGGTGGTGAATTTAATGTCGTCTTCTTCAGGAATTCATCTTAGTGAAAGGTAATTGTCAAGCTTCTAAACCCATGACCTTGTCGTACACTTATCACTCCCATCAAAATGGGCCAAGGTCACCTTTCCAAGAGCTTGATGATAATATGTTCTAGGACCCATAGGAGCATAGTAATCAGCTCTTCTACCATTCTTATTTCTTTGGTTCATGAATTGATCGAAGGTCCAATGGTCCCTGATCTCAGTAGGTAACGAGGCACATTCCATGTAGGCTTGTCTTGCATCATCCACCATAGGTACTCCAGTCTCGGCTGGTGGTTCCTCCCTTTGAGTAAAGGTAGGAAAAAGAGGTCTACAGGTTGATCCTCTAGTGGTTGCAACATGTTGGCCAATAGTTCTATCTCTTCCATTGGTTTCTAAACCACAGTTTTCTCCAACATGATTTTGTTGTGATTGGGACTGATTTTGAGTCACTTGTTGATCCATCTTTGCTAGCAAATGTGACATCATATCTAACATAGTATCAATAGTATCAAACTTCTTTTTAACTCTAGCATCCCTTTCTTCCATTGAAAGTCTACCACCTTCTGACATGGTCTCAACTACTTTACCAGTGTTTCTCAAAGCCTCTAAAAATGTCTCTACTTTTGGAACTAGAGGATTCTAATACTGACCTCTTGCCTGACCTCTAGTGTAGTATATGACTTCTCTATCACTCATCTAACAACTAATGCTCTATTTTTCACAAGATGGCAGGATCTTGGGCTCTGATACCACTAAGATATCCCCCTTAGTTTTTTTTAAAAAAAATTCACCAAACAACAGTGTACCCATTAAGGTTAGCCCAATAATCAAACCAACTAAAAATTAACCCTTAGCTTTCTAATCACCAAGTCCCGATGGGCAAGGTGAGAGCATATGGTGCAAGGGGATTGTTAGCAATAAACTGAAATTAAAATTGCAATGTTGTAGGCGGCTAGTTGACCATTTTGAAAGTAAAGTGTTGGAAATGTAAATGTAGGTGGATAACTAGCCATGAAGCTCTACCACTTATTCAACAAGACCGATTATTACAATTATTTAAACTAAATACTCAACCACTTATTCAGCGGGAGTCAAACCAAACTAAAATATAAAATACTCCACTTATTTAGCAGGGGTAGAAATTACAAAATGAAATATGTTGAAAGTAAAGATGTTAATTCAGTACTACTGAAACCAACAATTGCAACTTGGGCTCTTTCTTTTCCAAGTTTGATATGAAATATGAAATATGTTGATTTATGATGTGCTATATCAATTAGATGTATAGAGTTTACAAATATGTGATACTGTATGCAAAAAGATTGTTTGTATAGTTTCACCTCTCAATAAGGAATCAGGAATTATCTGTTGCATTTATAATGTTAGGAGATGCCATTTAGTATTGGAATTTGCACATTTAACATGTAGTACAAAGCTGCATTGTAGATAGTGATGTTATGTCTAGAAAATTTGATCACTCTTGTGTGATGTTACTTAATTGGCATATATATGCAATGATTAATTGACAACTCTCTTTCTTCTCTCTTTCTTCTCTCTTTAACTAAATATTACATTCATAAGGACACTACTTAGGAATGTATTAAACATCAATAGAGCTATTGAATGCTTAGTAATGAATAAAATCTAAATTGCATAAAAAGAAAATCCTTGTTTAGAATGGAAATTTTGTATCTGAAAGTTTATGCATCGCATCTAGGATTCTATTTTTAAAACTAGGTAGAACATCTTCGCATGGATAGTATAGGAAATTCTTATGAAATAATGGATTAACAAACCATGTTATAGCATAGGTGTTAAAGAGGGAAAAGATGGTGTACTGCTTGTTAAGTGTGCATAGAAAGTTTGAAATCATTCCTTCATGTCCCTATTTGATTTGGAAATATGGATGTCTTAGCTCTATAAGAGATATGTGTGGTTGGAGGTAACGTATAAATGTTGCAAATTGATGAATGAATAGGCCAAGTAATGGTATTATTTTCTTACCTTATTTGAATTCCAAAGGATGTAAGTTTTAGTAGGAAAGAATAATAATGAGGTAAATGATGTTGTCATATGAGAAGTTGGGTGACTAAATTATTTTGTGGCATTATGAAGAGCATTCTATTTGTCTGCATCCTATGCATTGTGCATTATGAATGATATGGTGTAGTGGTGAATCATAAATAGAGAATCTAAAATTAGTTTTCATTATATTTATGATCTTGTGAATGTAATTATTTTTGGATAAGTCCTAAGTGTATACCTTGTGTGGGTGTGAAATACTATATTACTCTCTCTCTCTCTCTTGTATACGTTCTTTACACAAAGGATGACTGCATGGACTCTAGTGTGTAAGGAAAATATTGTATTACATTAAAAAGATAGTAAATGAATGTAAGAAAGTAGGAAACCATGTATTTATAACCCAATGGCCTAATGTGTCTGGTGTGCAATCTCTAGCACACTTAGGGCAATGTGGTCTTAGGTTTCGTGTAGTGGTTACTCCCTTTGGCATGGCTAATAATAGTCACCTTGTTTTATGGTTATGTTTGGTATGGCGTTTTTCCAAGATATGTCTAGATTGGTGTTTTGTAATGTTAAGGGATAGCATGTTTTCTTTTGATTTTCTTGTGCTAGGACTGGCCACCGAACTCCTTTCTTTTCATTTATTTTGTGACACTTGTCATATTTCATTCTTTATGGGTGTTGAATTGCCGACATTTTTCATGATTTAATGTTGAAATTGATAATTTATCCTCTTGGGTATTCTTTTTCAATCTCTTTTGGTGGTCATTTCAAATTTTTGGTATTGTTGGCCCTAGTTTTAGTTGCTAAGTGTTGTATCTATCAAGTTTGATTTGAAATTTTGATAGTGTGTTAGGGAGAATACCACAAAGATTAGAGCTAGTCATGTTGGGTAACTAGATGGTATAATGTAGATTTGAATAAATGAAATGTGTTTTCATGATGAGATGCATTTCAAACCTTTTGATCATATGAGATGCTAGAGAAAAGTCTATTTGGGATAAAGAAGTTCACATAATATGTGATAGTTAGATGATAATGAACTATAGATTCTTTCGACAAATGATCATGTAAGTTTTAGTATAGATAATTAATATAAATGCCAGTGTGGATTTTGGTTGAATATAGTGTGTGTTAGAAGTTATAAACATGTGTTGATATTCTTTTCCTTTCTTCCTGGCTGAGACTTTACTACGCTCTAAGTTTAGCGTGTTATGTGAGATTATTGATATGTTTCATACACCGTGCATCTTGTTTTCATAATGAATTATAGTTTTGGATGTTGTGGGATATCTTAATTGTAATTATGTTGGAGAGCTTGTTTCAAACCTTCACTCTTATAAATGTATGCTTTGGCCCTCAGTAATGCAGAGGAGTGTTTGAGGAAATGTTGTTTGGAGTAAGATTAGCACTTTTATTGTTTATATAGATGATAGGATAGGGTTGGCATGGTTGAAAATAGTAAGTTATTGTGTCTTGTGTTTTATGGATGCCCACTATGTAATGCGAATGTTGAATGAAAATCTTACCCTGCAAGGATGTTTGTTGGAGTGGTAGCTTTTGGTAGGTGTTTGAATGAATTGGTATGTTCACTGTAATTATTGAAAAGTGATGTATCTTGTTATATCGTTTATGGAATGCATTCATTGTGAAAACTACGTGACGTAAAGGAAATATTTGCTAGTATTATCTTACTTTAGGAATTAGGAAAAGGAAGAAAAGGAATAGGTTAGGACATTTTTACCTGTTGATGAACTCTAATCATAGGTAAGTTACAATGTTGCTTGTATTTACATTCAAGGAAAGGTCACATGGTATTATTTAAATAAAATTTTAGGACTAATGTGTGCATGTTTTCATCTTAACTCTGCGACTTCCAGGAGTAAGTCGAATCTTAGGTAGGGAGGATGTAGGGCCCCTCCATGTTTCAACATTTATGATGCTTATGTTAGATGCTAATGGATTTATTTTGTATTTTCAGGTACTCTTTGCTTGTGGTTAGGACATTCTATAATGACACTTGTTTAGTATGTTACTATGTTAGGTGATGTAATACTTAAGACTTATTAAGATGTTAGGATTAGATAGGTTATGTTTATTGTTTACATTTACTAAAATACTAAGAGTTACTTACTTATGATTATATGTTAGATGATGTATTAGGATATTAGCATACTAACCCTTGTTGATGACTTTATGCCTAAATGATCTAAGGGGCATTAATGCTTTATGATTATGATAACCCTTATTTAATTATTTTATTTAAGGATATTTGATGAAGTACTAACGTTTAATAATGATATGCTTAGATCATTGTCATGACTATGTGTGATGTTTTGTGAAGGACTTATAACGTGTGTTTATAGATATGCTCATCATATTGATATATGTTTATGGATATTCTAATGACTAATGGAATAGTCATGTTAGATGTTGATTGGTCTTTGGTTATCTTGATGATGATTATGACATGTTATGAATATGCTAGAAATAGAATGTGTTACCTTATTTTGGAATGGTTTATGATTATTGATGTTACAAGATGCTATCTAATCATGACTATTATGCACTTATCTTGTGATTGTTCTTATCTTGATTGTTATGTAACTGATTGTTATGAGTTGATCTGATTACTTGGTGATGTTCTTACTAAGATGTTTGGGTGAAAGGAACAATGTCGCATCACACACTTGTGAGTACCCTATGACGTGATTCCCTTTCACGGTGTGCCTGATTATATGTGTGTATATGCACAACCGTGTTGTGTGTTGCAGGTTGTAGGTACTAGGCATCAACTCCACCCGAATTGGCAAGTTTGAGCATGTCTCAAACCCAATAGAACAATTTGTCAATGTATACATTAATGCTTTCTTACATAGGTTGATCTAAGCCTACTTAGGCATTTATTGTTGTATGACTCATTGACAGACCAGATATTTTCCTGATATTTACCTAATATTTTGTCCAACTATTGGATATTTCTCCTTTATAAGGAGACCTTGGACTATCTAATAATATGAGGTTGGGTTTATGCATTCTATCTCTAATGTGCTTGTGAAATATCTTTGTCTCCTTGTTCTTTCATGGTATCAAAGCTTAGGGAGAGATAGTGCAAGCCAAAGTTAGAACGAGTCTGTTGTATTCAATTTGTTTCCATTGTGTGTAATTGGAGGATGATGGTTAGGCATTTCTAGAGCATCCTAGGGCATTCTTTGGAGTCAACCTGCACACACAACAAGAAGGAATCGACTCACCCCTCTGGCATAATCTCTGCTCAAAAATTATGACACCTTTGTTCAAGACGCACAATTTTTGCAAATCATCAGGGTTTGTTTAAGTCTAAGGGCATCAAAGAAAGCATGTGAAATCACCATTTATTTGGTGTTTGCATAGGATGTGAAGGTCCACCTTCATCGCAGTCCGTGAGTTATTCTTTTGTGGAGGATTTGCACAAGTCACGAATCTTCACATCCCCACGATTGAATTTTGTATAGGAACCATTATTTGGTGTTTGCATTCTACCTTTTGAGGCATTTGATAACCTCATGTTTGATCTAAGTGGCAGACACTTGCTAAAGGGAGGGACTCGCAAGTAGCAGAGAAAGGTAGTATCACCTTTCACTCTCATCCCAACAAGCTGAGTTGACCACACCCCATGCAGTCCACACACCCTCAGGTTTGGTCTTCACATCTGCATAGGCGTCACATCTATGTAGGCGTGAAGGGCAGGAAACCCAACACAAAGGCTCACAAATTGCATATTTGTGGCCAATTTTGTTGCGAACAAGGGCTTGAACCCATGATCTTTGCAAGCACGATTTCTTTCAACTGGAGGTCATTGAATAGTTCATAGGTGATCTTTGGAGGATTCAGTGTTCTTTAGCATCTCCTACAAGCTCTTTGATTCGACTAACATAATCAGCCACCATTATTTTTCAAACTCTCCAATAGCTTCCATAAAGCTGTGATCTCCAGCTCTTCATTCGTATCTCTCACTCCCACACACCTCCTTAGTTCCTTTGACTCCGTCAAAACCTTTTGCAAGATCTTTCTTTTAAAAAAAAAATCATATCATTGCAATTACATCACAGTGTCAAATTGTCAATGTTTGTAAAAGAAAACTTTACATAGCTTGCAAAAAGTGGATTTTTTAATTTTTGCCATAGGTAAAAATTTGCAAAAGAAGAGTAAATTTCTTCTTTTGCAATGAATGTGGCAAAAATGAAGCATAAAGGAGAGGTCATGCAAAGGGGGGGTTTGTTTTTCCATTGTTAAAAATTTGTAAAACACCCATTTTGTTCTTTTGCAATGAGCTTGGCAAAAAGGAGGATCATATGGGGTTTGTAAAATTCTCTCTCTAGCTTTCTTTTAAAATATTTTATTTTCTCAATTTTGTAAATGCAAACTTTTATTGGTGTAAATTTGGAATAGAGTGAAATTATATTTTCAAACTTTATTCAATGATGGTGATTTCACACTAAATATAAAGTGTCTTTTTTCACCATCATTTTTGTACGCAAATATATGCACTAAAATAAAGTGCCAAACAAAGGGGAAATCAAAAATATTAAAAAGGGGGGGGTCACCAAAACTGGGGGGCTCATCTAATCTAGAGGGGTTCTTAATGTGTTGATTTTCTTTTGTCTTAAGGAATAAACATATTTGTAATCATAGGATATGAAACCTATTCTTCTATAATCAACCTAAAATCGGGAAACTATAAGTCTTGGTGTGAAGGAATCCTAAAACATCTCAAGTTCGATAATCTCATGCCATATCTGTATGGACTTATCCCTAAACTAGGTAAACAATCTCATAAGGATAAATGGTTTAATATTTGTGGATTAATCCATTTACATATTCTAGATGACTCTTTGTATGTCATCATGGATATTGAATGTCCACATGCATTATGGATCAAAATTTGGGAAATATATGGAGACTCCAATGTTTCTCCCTTCCCGCATGATCCTGCTATGATCACAACTCACATCCCGCATCACTATTCAGATACAAAGCGTCCAGCTGACATAAAGGAAATCATCATTCCTCCACCTCTTGTTACTTCATCAGATTTTAGAGACATTTCTTCGAGCACTTCGAGCACTTCTTTGCAACAGGATATTAGTCTTCCTAGCATTGTTGATTGGGATGCATATCTACCTGACATTTCATGTCTTTTCGTAGAGTCTCATATTGTTGACATGGAAGCACACATTGAGGACATTAGTCTTCTTTTTTATGACAACTTCAATAAAGTTGCATCAGCCTTGTCTTCTTCAAATATGATTGCTCTTCCTTCACCTACATCGACTTTTATACTTACAGTATCAGATTCTTATGGTTCTAGTTATCCCCATACATCTATGGTTCTTGTGGTCCCTGTTACATAATCTTCTATGATACTTGATTCATTCCATCAGTATTCGTCACATGTTAGCATTGGCTTGGAGATTCTTGAGCAACATTCGAAGACATCATGGGCACCATCATCATCATTCTTCCAGGATGAGCTTCAACTCTATTCAAGATCATACATACATCTTCTCACATGGGAAGATATCCTGCATCTTCAGTTGGGTTCATTTCTTCCCAAGGGAAGGAACATTGTGAAGCGTTCTTGGAACTACATTTGCATCCTCTGTTCACTATCCAACTTTAATGTAGCAGTTCATGTATTATGGAGGGGTCTCATAGACCTTCTATTATTTTCTCTCTTATGGAGGAAATCATATATTGTACTTAGTGAAAGAAGTAGTACTTCTTCATGTGTATAATTTTCATGCATCTTTTCTCTCTTTTGGAGGGTAGTTTTTTCCCATAGGGTTTTCTACTTTTTTGCATTTCATGAGAGATTACTTTGTACATGGGTACCTAACATGGCTAGTAATCGGGACCCATTTTATCCATACCCACCTAAGTTATGCTTAGGGGGGGTGTCAGTGTATACATTAATGCTTACTTACACATAGGTTGACCTAAGCCTACATAATCATTTATTGTTGTATGACTCATTGACATAGACTAGATATTTTCTAGATATTTTCCTCATATTCGCCTAATATTTTGTCCAGCACTTGGATATTTCTCCTTTATAAGGAGACCTTTGACTGTTTAATAATATGAGGTTGAGTTTATGCATTCTATCTCTAATGTGCTTGTGAAATATCTTTGTCTCCTGGTTCTTTCACAATTGATCGGAGATAGCACTTGGTCCCCTACCCTAGCCATCATCATCGAAGAGGATGAGTATCTGGTTTGATACCTTGTCAATGGTGTCAGTATAGTTGGTATAGTCAGTTAGTGTTGTCTACACATGGTCTCGCTTTTCGACCCTGCATTGTGGTCAGGTATTGATTGGCATTTGGTTTATTTAATTCAGAATTGTTTGATAAATGCTTTTGATTAATTATCCCATTAAAATAAAATTAAGTTTAAAAGGTACTTTCCATAAGTAAATATAAAATATATAATCATAGTTTATGATAAAATAAATTATTACCATAATACTAAAGTAAATAAATAAAATATTATAAAAGTTGAGTTATAAAGTTAATTATTAAATATAAATAAAATTGGAATATGTTTTGATAAATAAATATTAAAAAAAACACATAAATAATTAGTGTATAATAAAATAAAATTATAGTGGGATGTTATAATTAATAAATAATAAAAATAAAATAACATGATAAATCAAAAAGGCTTTTAATTAATTAAAAAACTAATTTAATAAATCAAAAGTTAATTTTCAATTGTGAAAAGGGTTGCTTGGTTTTCTGAGAAAACGAACAATCTCCCGCTCTCTATAAATATTGTTCTGCTTGGAGATATTTCATTCTGTTTTTGCTAAAGAAAGTAATTTGTTTGCAAAAATTTCAAATATTTTGTTTTGATGGGAAATTGGTATTTTTGGAAAAATTGATCGAGGATTCTGGAAAAATTGATTGGGGATTTGGAAATATTGGAGTTGCAAGTTGGGAACTCAGAGCTCGACATCGAATCTCCAGCCCTACCAGGCGATTGGATCTAGGTTGGAATTAAATTCTTTGGTTACTCTTTTTTTTAATTCTATCTCAATTTTTGAAAACGAGTGCTTGAATGTTTATGGTGTTTGGAAATGAAACATTTCTCTATTTATTTATTTTCAAATTGGAACAATTAATAAATGTAATTTCTAAAGATTTCCAAAGCCCTTTTATGTAAATCAATTCATGCATATTTTGTAGTCTTATGTAGCCATGAAACCCCATTTCTTTTGGGTATTCTGTTTATTTCATTACTCTCTCTATGCTTCCTCAATTCAATTGCATACAACAAGGCAATGCAACTGCAACATTTGACAAATCTTCTATTCTTTATTCCTAGCATAGCCTTTGTTTCCTTCACGGCTAACCATTGACATTTTGCTCATATTTTGTAGCCTTTGCCTTGCATGCTTGGTTGACGATTTTCTCCTGTCGATAGCAATTTTTACAAATATCTTAAGCCTCTTCTTCATTTGTTTGGTGCACTACATATTATTTCCTCTTATGGTGAATTTTTTTGTTGTTGCCTGATTTTAGAGCCCCATCTGCTTATACTTCGCACCAACCATGGACGACAATCAGACGCTCTCTTTCCCTTGCGGACAACCGCTTATGCAACGCTTAGGGTTTAGCTACTTTGTTATCGAATACTAGTTGTGGCATTTATTTTTCATTATTTTTCATTTCTTGAGTGTATACTCGATACTAAATGTATCGATTTATATATATTGATGGTTATATGTGTTTTGCTTGGCATTTGATGCCTATATTGTGATTTCCTTCCTACGCATTATATTTGAGACTTATGTTTAATATTTGATGGATAGGTAATCAATAATTATGTCTTATGAATTGGCATTCAATCAGATATACATATATATATATAGAGAGAGAGTTATATGTATATATGTATATGTTTGCCATACTATAATTTGTTATATTGAAAACTGCATTTTGTTTATAATATATACATATTTATATATGTATATATAAATATATATATGTATTATGATTATAGAAAAATAATATTTATGCCTTTATAATTAATTGATTATGTTAGATAAATAAATTGAGAAATTAAATAGGGAAATTTTGATTTACTTATATTCAGTTAAATTGAAAGATTTGTGATTAGTTTTAATTTAAATAAGCAAATTAGATTTTTTTTTGTTAAATAATGAATGTTGATTACTTTCATAATTATTTAATAGTTAATTATAAATTCACTATGTAATTAGTTATTTAGAATAATTGTTATTGTGGTAAATGACCCAATTAGGCGAATTAAGTGGTTAAGATAATGAGTAATATGAAATGTCAAAATAATGTCTATTTCATGGTTGTAATGTCTGAGTGATTGCTTGTATTGAATATTGTGTTTGATTTTTGGGTTTGGGGTGATTTTGGTGATTGTTTAAAAGTGGGAGTCATTTGTGCAAAATTGTTAAGGTTTGCTTCTAGAGGCTTGGGAGGAAATATTTTTGTATGTATGGTTCTTGTGATTGTTTCACTTTGGAAGTGGTTGGCAATGTTTTGAATAGTGTGCAAAAAGGTCAATGCCTTGCACTATGTATGGATTTTTGTGAATATATAAGTGTGCAAGATGGGCAATGTCTTGTACTATGTATGGATTCATGTGATTATGATGAGTAAGCAAAATGATAAATGTCTTGCTTGATGTGTAGGGTTTACTAGTTGCAAGTAGGGGGAGTGGCTCTCAATGGGGGGTGGAACCCAAAGTGGTGTCCAAGATAACCCATTTGAGAGTTTCTTAATCCAGCGAAAACCTAAACAATGAATTAGGGGGAATGGGTAGATTTCACATTAATCAAGATAATGAAATGTCTCACTCATGGCTCAAGTACTCGTTTAGGCTTGAGATGAGATGGGAAGGCCTTGAATGACAAGATCAACTACCTTTTCCTCATGAAAGGTATGTTGATTCTGCATGAGTTTGTATGGGGCCTAGAGATTAGTAAAGGTTACCAAAATAATCCAAGTTGGGGGTCGGGGCCTAGTAAGATCTACCAGGATAACCCATATCAAGCTATGTGATGAAACTCCTCCCTATTGCACTCTAGCATTCCGTAGTTGTATGATATTCTTCTATTGTGTGTGTGCCTCTGTAAGTGATGTAAGTGTTGTATGTAATGTTGGTATTGTTAGTAGTGTTGTGTTGGAGTCACGTATAGCCCTTGTTTATGTTAGCCTATTGTCTTTTTGATTATCCATATGTTGTGGGACCTTGTGTTATCTCCTAGCATGAGGATGGACCTTGGGGTTCCACATGGTCGAGACATTAGTGTTTTTTCCTCCATTGAGTATTCTTGCGTGGAGTTTTGTTCTTGGTGTTGTGGACTCCAGTTCCAGTTCTAGTTCGAGAAGAAAACCTTTTATGTATATGTATTGAATTGTATTACTATGGTATCTCTTTTTGTAATCTAATGTATTCTTCCCATAGGTACTCGGGGAAGCATTGTTGTAAATATTGTAACATTGTAACAAATATTGATGTACTCTTCTTGTAATAGATATTGTTAAATGATGTATCATGTATATGTTAGGTGGCTAGAAATGTTTTTATTCAATGTTAATTATTAGTTGACATGTTATGATATTAAATAATGAGGAAACATTTAATGTGATGTTTCTAAATGAACCTTGCATGTTAGATAGCTCATGTCATCTAAAAAGTTACTGAAATGATTCTAGTTATCGTAATTATCAGTTTTGTGAGTAGCGCAGTTGAGGAACCTTAGAGGACCTAGATTTAGATTATTAGTGTGACATAATTAGTGTTGTCCTATGACAAATTAATGGAACAATTTTTTTTATTTAAGCAAATAACAATAGAATACATATCATAGCATGATAAACTAATCCTAAGTCCTCTAAGGTTCCTCGACTACACTACTCACAAACTAACGATCAAGATTACTAGAAACATTCCATCAACATAAAAGATAACATGAACAATTTAACATGCAGCGTTCATTTTAAAGCATCACATTAAATGTTTCTACATTACTTACTTCACAATGTGACAACTGCTAATCTAACATTAGAGATCATTTTCTAGCTAACCATCATATGCAAGATACATTACATTACAATATTCATTACAAGAAGAATTCATCAATAACTGTTACATCATTACAATAATTACAACAATGCTTCCTCTAGTACATGTAGTAAGATTACATCAGATTACAATAAGAGGTACAACTGATATAAGATCCAATATACAAATACATAAAATATTGTCTTCTCAAACTGAAACAGGTACTAGAATCCACAGTACAATGACCAATCTCCATGCACAAGAACATGCAACAAGAATACCCAATGGAGAGAATGCACCAGCCTCTTGACCATGTGGAACCCTAAAGTCCAACCCTCGTGTTAGAAGATAACACAAGGTCCCACATACAACAGACAATCGGGAAGCAACAAGCTAACACAGTCAAGGGATATACATGGACTCCAACACATCATTGCTAACAACACCAACTTCACTTGAAACACTTACTTTACTTGTAGAGGCACTCACACAATGGAAGGAGAAAATATAACTAGGGAATGTTAGACTGTAGAGGCACTCACACAATGGAAGGAGAGGGAATGTTAGACTGCAATAGGGAGGAGTGTCTTCACATAACTTGATATGGGTTATCTTGATAGATTTTCCTAGGCCCCATCCCCCATCCTTGGTTATCCTGGCAGACTCTACCAATCCCTGGCCCCCATACAAACTCATGCGGAATCAACATACCTTTCATGAGAATAAGGCAGTTGATCTTGTCATTCCAATCCTTCCCATTTCATCTCAAGCCTAAACAAGCACTTGAGCCATGAGTGAGGCATGTCACTATCTTGATTAATGTGAAATCTACCCATCCCCCTAATTCATTACTAAGGTTATCACTGGATTAAGTGTAATACCCCTCCTGTTACTGTTTAGACTTATTATTTTTTATGCTTTGGTGTGATACTTTGATACTGTGATAGTACTATTTATTGTTTGGTTTGGATAGTTAGACTATTTGGTGATGATGCTATTTCATTTAGTGGACATGGTTCTTTGATACATGACATTATGGTTTGATGATATTAGTTGATTTCAATAATATATTATGATGCAGTGATTTAGTAATTTATCTTATGATGTGATCAGTTAATTAGAAATGTTATTTCATCATTGATATTATAATTGTTAAATAGATGTGATGAGAGGACAGTGTAGCATCACTCATTCACGAGTGCTCTGCTATGCTACAATTCCTTCTCACAATGTAATGCTTTGATTATATATATATATATATATATGTACATGCACACGACCTTGTTTGTATGCAGGGATTACAGGCACAGAATCTTGATTCCACCTGCTTCGGCAGGACAGGGCGAGCACCAATAACCCAATGGACATAATGTTGAAACAGAGATGGCAAGGAAGCCACCCCGTCCCATGTTGTCAAACCGTCCTAATTGAAGGGTATTGTGCGTCCTTTTTTTGTCGTTTCTGTATTTTATTATTGTGGGTTGTGTGAGTGTCTTGTTCGTATTTATTTTACGTCAGAGTTTTGTATGTTGTGAATTATTTAATTAAATGATGTTTATAATAGTGCTGGATAAATTTGAAATTAAATATAAAAATTTTATTTTAAATTTATGTGTTTTATTTGAGTGTTAATTAAATCATTTAAGATGAGTATTTTGTTAAATTAATTAAATTAGAATGGTGAGGATAATTATAAAATAAATTAATTAAATAAAGTGAATTGTGTGCAGTGCAAGTAAAGCTTATAAAATCTGAATTAAAGCAGAAAAGTATTGTTAAAAAAAAAAAAAGATAAAAGGATGAATGAGAATTAAGTGTGGCCTGAAAAGCTGGAATTAAAATAGATAATTTCTTTTATATTGGATTTTTAGAGTTTTCGAAAAAAAGAAGAGATCTTTTATTTAATTGGAAAATTGTGAGTTTTTTGGATTCACGGGAAAATGTTGACAGAAGTTGCACAAAAATATTAATTCTGAAATATTGTATCTTCTGAAGTTTTTGGGAAAATTGTTTCATTTTCTTTTATCATGGGAGGTTCTTCTAAACAAATTAGTTGATTAGAAATCTGAGCAAGGAAAGCTAGAGATGAAGTTCTGAAGAAAGGAACGAGAGTTTTTCAAAGGGCTATCTAGATCAAGCCAAGCTTCATCGGACCTTCAACAGTGTAGGACTCCAGGTTCCCTTTGCATCTTCTTTAGTTCCTAATTCAAAAGAAAAATAAAATTTGATATAATATTCTGTGAAAGAAAAATAAAACCCTAGGTTTTAGAATTTGTTGAATAGCAAATCTTATGGAGGAAATTGAACTTGTTTCTAAAAACATTGTGTTGTACAATTTGGCTATGGAGAAATCTATTGTTTGATATGGTAAAATATCCAATGTGTTTATAATTTTTTTTGTAATTGGGAAATTTATTTTTCCTCTATAAGAAGAGAGTGTTCTTGTAAATTATATATATTCTTATATATGTATGTATATATATATATATACACTCGAATTTATTGATTTTGGTTCTCCTAAATAATGTACTATAAATAAATAAATAAATAAATAAATATATATACGTCCCTATTTTTAAAGAAAAACAAAATTTAATATATATATATATATATTAAAAGGGTATATTATGTGGGCGAAGAGGAAGGACGGCGAAAGTCGTACCTCCCTCTCCCCCCACGGTAGTGGACAGCTACCACAGTAGTTCGTAGACTGTTGTGTGGAGCAGTCTGTAAACTGTTGTATGGAGCAGTCCGTAGACTGTTGTGCAGTCCCCTGCGCAGTATATAAATTGTGATGGTTTGCCTTTATTCATGGGTGTTGGTTTATGCGATTTTCTTTTCTTATATATATATATATATATATATATATATATTGTGTATATTGCTCAATATGAACAGAGGATTGATCTATCTGTTTTATTTGGAAATTTTGTATTAAATTGTTAAGTATATATGCATATACTTTATATATGTATATATATATATAATTGTATATATATAAATATGTGTGTGTGTGTGTGTGTGTAAAATATAATTGTCATGATTCATTGGTGTTGGTTTAATTGGGTAGTTATGAAATATAGCTTTGCTGGTTAATTATATAGAAGTAAAATAAAGATCTTCTTAAACTTATTGTTGAATGTTTTTATTTCAAATGGTATCGAGGTAAATAGAGAATGTATATGCAATTAAATTAGTTGTTTATTTTGGTTGCAAAAGTTGTGTGAATGGTGTCTCGGGTTTTATGGTCAGGAGAATTTGTTATTACCATTTTATTATTGTTTTAGTTTTCTTTGGATGTGGGAACCCTGTTGTAATTGTGAACCCAATTTAGTGATTGTGAACCTTAGTTCCAAAGGCGTGATTTAATCATTGAATGTTATCCTCATTTGTTGTACTCTTGGAGTTGAAATTTATTAGTATTATTTTTGGAAAAGTTGTACGGGATTGTTGAGATTTTGATTATGAGTTATTGCGAGATGGGTAATGCCTCGCATGTTTTTGTTTTGAGACATATGCTTTATTCTTTATGGTACAACCCTGGCCTTGTTTTGGTTTATGTTTCGGGGTCTCAGGGAGTGGCACTTCGTGGGGGTCGGCGCCTCAAAAGGAGGAAGAGGTCAGGATAACCCATGTAAGAGTAGTTTAACAAGTGAAAACCTAATAATGGAACTTAGGGGGATGGATAGTAAAACACATAAGATAATAATTGGATACCTCATCTATGCATTAGGGCTATCATAGACTAATGGTAGACTGAGAAGGTCGTGGTCGACAAAGTTGTAACCTCATCCTCATGAAAGGTTGACAACTCTGCATGAGCTACCCTATGGGGTCGGTGCCTCAAGTAGGAGGAAGGGCCAGGATAACCATAGATGGGGGTCGGCGCCTCGGGTTAGAGGAAGGGCCAGGATAACCCATGAAGGCTATGCAATGACACTCTACACTAGACACCTATATGCCTTATTCTTTGTTGCCTCTGGAATTGTATTCTATTTGTTGTTTTAGTTTCATTTGGAAATGTTTCATGATTGTTCTTTGGTTACTTGTTTAATGGTTATTGCCTTAGTTATTGTGATGAGTTTCATGGCTTTATGTTAATATGTTGACTCATGGATATTGTCGTTTATGCTATTGGTAGTCTTGGTTGTTGTGTCGAGTTATTTTACCATGTTTTTATTGGAGTTGGTTTTGGCATTCATGGTCAAGATTACTTCCTTGTCACCTCTGAGCACGAGGGGTGGGTTATTTATAACCCACATGGTTGGGTGGAACGTGCTCCACACCCGTTGGGTTCCCCATCAACGTCCTTTCTTCTCAACATTCTTCAGTTGGAGCATGTACCAGTTGTTCACTTTGTAATTCAAATGTTACTGTACTATGTATTATCCCACAAGTATGGGAGATTTATTGTAATTCATTTATCAAAATCATGTAATGTAATGTTTAAACGATGATGTATTATTTAAGAAGCTTTGTAAACATTATGGTTTGAGATTCATTATGGTTGTAATCTGTGATGTAATGATACGGTTACTTATGGTTCATGAATGCACTTTTGTAAATGGTTATTGTAATGTTATGATGAATGTAATTTTTAATAAGTTATTCAGTTTCACATTTTACCTTTTTGTTAATAGTTGTTATGCGATGTGACCTCGCGTGCCCCAGAGAGCTAGACGTGATAATGTTAATGTGTAATGTGAATATGTTTTAATGTTTAGTTGCATGTTTACTTTGTATTTAAAAAAAAAAAAAAATTGGTTGCAATGTTTTTTCTTTGGAGCCATCTCATGCCCAGAACTACATCCATTTTTTTATGTGGTCAACATGAATAAAATGGATGTAGTTCATGCAAACCCCAGAGAACAAACATTGCAAACAATTTTTTTTTTTTTTTAAATACAAAGTAAACATACAACT
Organism: Sequoia sempervirens; assembly: GCA_007258455.2. Classification (NCBI taxonomy): domain Eukaryota; kingdom Viridiplantae; phylum Streptophyta; class Pinopsida; order Cupressales; family Cupressaceae; genus Sequoia; species Sequoia sempervirens. The sequence goes on from VDFB02023123.1 coordinate 24,713, forward strand.
AAACATTAAAACATATTCACATTACACATTAACATTATCACGTCTAGCTCTCTGGGGCACACGAGGTCACATCGCATAACAACTATTAACAAAAAGGTAAAAGATGAAACTGAATAACTTATTAAAACTTACATTCATCATACCATTACACAATCATAATGAATCTCTTACAATAATGTGTACAAAGGTTCCTACATAATACATCATCGTTTAAACATTACATTACATGATCTTGCTAAATGAATTACAATAAATCTCCCATACACGTGGGATAATACATAGCTCAGTACATCTGAATTACAAAGTGAACAACTGGTACAAGCTCCAACTGAGAAATGTTGATACAAAAGAAATGTTGATGGGGAACCCAACGAGTGCGGAGCACGTTCCACCCAACCACGTGGGTTATAAATAACCCACCCCCCATGCTCAAAAATGACAAGGAAGAAATCACGACCATGAATGCCAAAACCAATCCCAATAAAAGACAACATATACAATAATTCCAAAACAACATCAAGGATTACGAAAGACATAATTTACAACATTCATGAGTCAACATAATAACTTAAAGCCATATATCTCATCACATCAAAACAAGACAATAACTATTAACCAAGTAACCAAAGAATAATCATGAAACATTGCCAAATGAAACTGAAACAACAAATAGAATACAATTCCAAAGGCAACAAGAAACAAGGCATAAGGGTGTCTAGTGGAGAGTGTCATCGCATAGTCTGCATGGTTTATCCTAGCCCTTCTTCCAACTTGAGGCGACGGCCCCCATCTATGGTTATGTTGGCCCTTCCTCCTACTTGAGGCACCGGGCCCATACGGTAGCTCATGCGGAGCCATTAACCTCTCATGAGGACGAGGTTACGACTTTGCTGACCACGGCCTTCTCAGTCTACCATTAGTCTGCGATAGCCCTAATGCATAGACGATGCATCCAACTATTATTTTATATGTTTTACTACCCATCCCCCTAAGTTCTATTATTAGGTTTTCACTTGTTACACTACTCTTACATGGGTTATCCTGAGTTCTTCCTCCTTTTGAGGCATTGACCCCCATGAAGAGCCACTCTCCCTGAGACCCCAAACATAAGCCAAAACAAGGCAAGGGTTGTACCATAACGAATAAAGCATATAACTCAAAACAAAGACATGCGAGGCATAACCCATCTCGCAATAACTCAATCAAAATTTCAACAATCTCGTACAACCATTCCAAAATAATACTAATACTAAAATCATGCAACATCACGAGCACAAAATACGAGGATAGACCTCCATAGATAAAAACATGCCTCTGGAAAACTAGGGTTCACAACTCCAAAAATTGGGTTTACAATTACAACAGGGTTCCCACAACGAAAACAAAATTAAAACAATAATCTAATGGTACGAGAAAGTCCAACAAATTCATAGGGTTTCACATTCAATCAACATAATCATCTTTCAATCCAAGATAAACAATTCATTTTCTTCTATTACATGCTCTCCATTACCATAATAAAATTTGGAAATAAATATCCAATGATAAAATAATTTCACCTTGTTATTATTTTTTAAAATAATCCCTATATCATCATTCTGATATATATATATATATATGCCAAAATAAAATTTATTTAATATTATTTTATAAAGAAATATAATAAAAATAATTATATATATATATATGATTCAACATATATAAAAACAAATCAAATAAAAATTAAACGAATTCATATAGTGGCCGTCGTGGATTGTATAGCAGCCCTTACGACTGTTGTATGCAGCAGTCTATAATGGGCAGTCTACGGCCCACAAGGACAGGAGCGAGTACGCCCCAGCCGTCCGCCCCCCTAACACCCAAATAAAACCTTTGCATTTAATAAAAATAAACAATGCGAAGTAGTTCGGCTTCCCAAAAAATTTGAAATGCGTTTCATTTAAAGAATATGAGTGTGAACATATATATATATATACATACTTCGGTACAAGTGTGTGTGTGTATATATATATATAGATACTTCGGTACAAGTGTGTGTATAAATATATATATATATATATATATATTTGTAAAAGAACATTTTATGCAGTAGACTAATTAAAAAAAACAACTGTATATATATTATATATATATACATATAAAACCAAAGATTTGTTTGTTCCTAAGAAAATAAAATGTTTTCTTTCCTATCAAATCATAAACAAATTGGACATTTTTAAAAGATAATTTTTTTTCCACAACCAAAATATATGCAAATTGGACATTTTCAACAAATTTGACAATGTATCCCTCTATTTGTTTGCAACTCAGACCATTTCAAATTTTCAAAAGAATCTTCTTTCTAGAAAGTCTATTTATTTATTTAATTCAATTTTCTTTTTGAAAGTGAAAGCTAGAGAAATGATAAAACAAAACCTGGAGTCTTGCACTATTGAAAACTTGATGAAGCTTTGCTTGATCCAGATAGCCCTTCGATTAACCTTCGTTCCTTCCTTCAGAACTTCGTCACCGGATTTCCTTGCTCAGCTTTCTAATCTACTATTCCATTCAGAAAATCTCTCCAAAATAACGAAAACAAAAGAATAAATTAACTTCCAAGAAAACTTCAGAGATCAATATTTCAGAATTAATATTTTTGTGCAACTTCTGTCAACAGTTTCCCCGTGAATCAATAACTCGCAATTTTGCAATTAAATAAAAGATATCTCTTCTCTTTTTCGAAAACTCTAAAATCCAAAATAAAAGATTTTTTTTCTAATTTAATTCTAGCTTTTCAGCCAAACTCAATAATCATTCGTCATTTTTATCTTTTTATGAGTACCAATACGGTAAGATTTGTGTGCCCAGCATTTAATCAATTTTGGTTATTTTATTTAAAATGTAAATAAAATAGTATACTTATATGTATTTATATTATGTATATATAAATGAATTATAAATGTAAAGAAATATTGAGTTTCTTTTATGTTTAAAAAAAATTATTAAATAGTTTGTTGGTAATAATGGAATAAAGGGAATTTTGTTTTAATGGAATTATTATTAAGGGATTATTTTGTATTTATTTCATCAGAAGTGGATTTAGTTATATTGTGTAATTGCGAAAGTAACAAAATAAATTATGTTATTGAGAGTTGATTTTGTATTATCTATTGCGGATATTATTATGTTACTTGCATTATTGAATCTTATTGGATCAAGTTAGTTATTCTCGTTATCGTCATGTTATCGTTTTGACTTGTTCGGTGTGGGAACCCAATTTGGTTTAGGAACCTGTTTAGGGATATCATGCACCTTAGGTTTCCAAAGGCTTGGTTTTATTGTTGGTCGATATCCTCGTTTTATGTGCCTTTGATATAGCCAGTTATTGGAATTCTTATTTTGAAAGGATTGTGCAAGGTTTTGTTGAGGCTCTAATTATGTATTTTAGCGGGATGGGTAATGCCTTGCATGTCATTGGTCTTCGTGGGGGTGGACGCCTCGAATAGAAAGAAGGGCTTAGGATAACCCACGTAAGAGTAGATTAACAAGTGAAAACCTAATAATAGAACTTAGGGGGATCGGTAGTAAAAACATATAAGATAATCTTAGATACCTCGTTTATCCATTAGGGCTATCACAGACTAATGGTAGACTGAGAAGGTTGTGGTTGGCAAAATCATTACCTCGTCCTTAGGAGAGGTTAACGGCTTTGCATGAGTCACCCTATGGGGTCGGCGCCTCAAGTAGGAGGAAGGGCCAAAATAACCAGACGGGGGTCGGCAACTCATGTTGGAGTAAGGGCCAGGATAACCCATGTAGGCTATGCGAGGACAGTCTCCACTTGCTGCCCTTGTGCTTTGCTTTCTTGGTTGCCTTTGGAAGTGTGTTATGATTGTTGTTTTGGTTTTACTTGACAATGGATTATGGTTGTTGCCTTTGTTTTATCTATGATGTGTTTTATGGCTTTATGTTTATTATGCTTAATTCTTGGTTGTTATCATTTGTGACCTGTGTAATCCTTTGATGTTGTTATTGGAGTTATTGTACTATGATTTTCTTATTGGAGTTAGTCTTATGGCATTCATGGTTGCGGTTACTTCCTTGTCACCTCTGAACACGGGGGGCGGGTTTTTCTAAAACCGACGTGGTCGGGTGGAACGTGCTCCGCACCCATTGGATTCCCCATCAACGTTCGTTCTTCACAGTATTCGTCAGATGGAGCTTGTATCAATTATTCATCTTGTATTTCGGATATTATTTGTACTATGTATTTATCCCACATGTATGGGAGGATTTATTGTATTTCATTTATTGAGAACATGTAATGTATTAAAACATGATGTATTGTAAATGCACCCTTGTAACAATTCATGAGTTATGAGGTTTATTATGATTTGAATCATGTGATGTATCTATACTTGTGCTTTTGGATATATGTATGTTATCTTTTGAAAATGGATATTGTAATGGTTATGATGGATATTAGATTAGTTAAGTTATTTAGCCATATGTGTAATCTTTCGTTATGAGTTTGTTTATGCGATGTGACCTCGCGTGCCCCAAAGGACTTTATGTTATGATGTTATTGTATAATGTGATTAAGTTTAATGGTTCATTATATGTATACTTTGTATTATTAAAAAAAATAAAAATGTGTGCAATGTTTTGTCCTTTCGGGTTTGCACGACTAAACAACTTCAAGGTAGGGTGTGGTTTCATAACAGCTTTGCCACCTTTTAGAAGTATAGTTGAGCTTTTAGGTGACCACACCGCTTATAAAGCACACCAAAATAACTTTTAATTTATTCTAACTCGGGCACTATTTTATAAAGAATAGGTCACGTTTTTGGTGCTAACCTCACATGCCTTTTCCATGCCAAAGGTGCACTTAACTTCTATTATCTAATCTCTTTTCATAAGGCAGAGTTTTATACCAGATTTCCCTGTTTGGCAAAAAAAAAAATTGGTTGGCATAGTCACCTTCAAATGGCTCCCAACTTGAATGTTTTCCATCTTCAGTGCCATTTTTGACTGGCTTTGTTACCATAATGATATGCCTAACTCATTACTTTCATTCTTGCTTGGCAGACTTGCATTTTTGCTTGGCAGACTTGACTTCGCCACTTTGAGGATCATGGGCACATTTTCGCCTTGGCTTAGCCACTATCAAATTTCACTTACCACCATAAAGACATGCCTAACATTTCACTTTCATTCTTGCTTGGCAGAGATTCCACTTGGTTTTGCCACTTTAAGGATCATTGGCGCATTTCTGCCTTGGCTTTGCCATTATCAAATTTCAAAAATCTTTACTTTTTTCTTAAAACGCTTGTTTCAGGCCCTCTGGACAATTTCCTCTTGGTCTTGTTGACTGAAACTTCTCCCACCACTTCTCCTCAAACATGGCTAAATGAACTGCTGCATCTTTGTCCTTGTCTTTTGTGTCATATTCCTCATTTGTTGGTTTGTTATGATAATATTTTCACTAACATAATTGTTAGTCGAAGGGGCCAAGAATGAGAAAATCCTAGCAAACTGACTGGAAAAACAACTGACTTGTACTTGATGCATACCTGAGGATCTACTGACAAATCCTTGACAAAAAGAGACACGAAAACAGAGTTTCATATAGTACCAACAATGTATTAGACCTAAAATAGAATCGAATGTTGTCCAAATTTAACTGCATATTTTGGTTTGCAGCAATCCAACTCTATTTGTTGCTTCAATCAAATCTAGACAAGTAACATGGGCTAATAAGTTCAATTCAGATCATGCAGCATAGTTTTATAAGAAAAGTTTGAATATTTAAGACCACAAACAGGCTGAAGCACCTTATTATTATTATCACCATACTGATATACATAAATAAAAAACAAAAATATATTACAACAGAAAAGAGGTAAAAAGTCAATCATAAACTGAAATCCTTGGAAAGGTTCTTGACCCTATCCAGGTATCCTACAAGTGCAAGAAGTGATTCTTGCATACTCAAATGCTTACTTGCTCTAGAAAATTAGTGTCCCAATTTCAGCTTCACGTAGTGCCAGCAACTTGTTCACCTTCTTTACCACCAAGACATTTAGAAACAACAATTTGTCGATTTGTGATAATACGATGACATTGTCCAGTATCTTGCCACATTTCAAGTCTATGTCACACAATTGGTCTATTGAGAGCAGATACAAACAAAAATGATCACGTGCTCCCTCATTCAATCTGATTAGAAGCATCCTTTCTTGTACAAATTTTCAGCTTACAAATGCTTTGCTATCACTCTGTTAGTGGTTAGATCTGCAACCCCCTCCTTATGGCTGCAGCACTTCCCATTATGTATAAAATAAAGATTCCCAAAAGGTTCAAACTTGAAGTTAGGAGAGTGGGGAGGAGGTGGGTGACCTCCTACCCACCAACTCTATCAATCACCAATTACCCTCCTAAAATATGTTAATTGTTGTTATAACTAAATGCTATCATCATGGAAGAATTTGACAAAATTGATTGTTATTAATCATGTTCTAGATGTATTAACCACTTAACTTAGATCATGACAAAAAAATGTCATTATGATTGCACCTTTCTAGATACATAGTGCCAATCGCTTACTAATTTAAATTTTGAAATATTTATATATTCTTGTCCACTAATAACCAAATAGGTTAACAAAATTACTTTAGATCTCTGGTAGAAAGCAATAATATCAAATTAATTTGTTATTATTATCATAGAAGCAAAAATCCTGAAAGAATCGCGATTTTTGTGATTTTTAAAAAATCCTCAAGCTTGCCGATTTTTTTCCTCCATTTTTTCGGGATTTTTTGCAGACAGTTGACTAGAAGAAAATTGTTGAAAATCATTATTTTTGTCACCTTAAATCGTGAAAAAATTGCCATAGATCATGCTAACAACTCCAGGATTAAAAACTTTGCATTTGGTGTGTTTTTTGCTATAAATCAGGGTCACAATAAGTTAGAGGTGACCGTTGTTGACTCTATAGTCTGCCCTATATACATGCATGAATATGTTCCTTTCTGCTTTGAACTTTAAGCTTGCAATCTTGTCAATACGCCCTAAAATAAAGTAAACCATAGTAAAATAAAGCAAGGGATTCTTCATTAATCAAAATAAGCAATTTCAACCATTTTCACTAGTCGTGTCTGTGTAAGGTGACCTTATAAATGGTTATAGCATTTACCACCTCCATGCCAAGAAAACTTCAGAAGCTAACTTTGATGACCAAGTTAGTCAAAATTTTACATATGAAACCTGCAAAGACCTTATAAATGGTTATTATATTTACCACCTCCATGCCAAGAAAACTTTAGAAGCTAACTTTGATGACCAAGTTAGTCAAAATTTTACATATGAAACTTGCAAAAAGAATGAGCAGTCTACACCAAATCAGTCCAAATTGTAAATAACTTTATTGTATCATTTTTAGTTCATTGTATGTTTAGATATTAGGTGATAGGTTTGACTCTATTGCCCTCAAATAAAACATTGACCGAATTTACCTAGAGATTTTGAAGTCCTCATATGGCCCAAGTTTGTCCCAAGGTCCCCAAAAAAGCCATTTGTGGTACCTATACAAAAATCAATGATCACACTACTTTGTCTCTCTTTTTGTCATAGATTAATTATCATTTAAATGTCAAGTCAAATCTGTTATAGTCTTCCCCCTATCAGGTTGTAGGGTTGTCATGTTCCGGTCTAGTTTTTTAGCTAACACTTGCAAAATGTCCAAGATTGTACTATTCCAAAATGAAAAATGATGAGGTTCCTCATTGATGATGACTGCAGCAATGAAATTTAAGTATGTAAATAAATGTCTAATACTAAATCTATAAATGTCTAATACTAAATCTATAACCCGCATAGCCTATAGGCACTTTACTTTACATAGAGAATATTAAAAATAATTTCACTTCATGTTCAAAACTTATAAAATAGCTCTTGAAAGATTTCAATCCTACACCCATTTTTATGCCAAGCATGCAGATTATGTCTGTAATTCAAAGACATCATTTTGCAAGCTTGAAATCAGAGACAATGCCCTGAATTTAGACTCCATTCTCTGATTGCAAGCTTGCACAGCTTTAAAGAGTATCTGCCTAAGATTTTAACCATTCTCTTGGACTGGTAATGCACTGTCTCTGATTTCAAGCTTGCTTGGCTTTAAAGAGTATCTTCCTAAGATTTTAACCATTCTCTCGGGCCGGTAATGCATTGTCTCTGATTTCAAGCTTGCACAACTTTAAAGAGTATCTGCCTAAGATTTTAACCCTTAGCCAATCCTTTATTTTATCACTATTTTTCATCCTCCACTTTATTTCATTCATGCCATTGCCTTCTCAAAGCTTTTGGTCACTTGTATCATTTATGACTCCTTCATACACTAGCATTTTCCACTTTTTTCAGTTGTCATTTCTGAAAAGATTTTACATTACAATTGATTCCATATCTCACATGTACACTACTCTATTGTATGAGGTGCTCCAAATGATCTTTATTTCACAACCCAAGCAAGAAACAGATGCCTTTAAGCTCAACAAACATAAACTTGATAAACAACATGCAAGCTTTCTACAATTCATGGGTTAAAATCTCTATTTTATTTGCTCTCTATATCTCTATGCTATAGAAATGACCTTAAATTCCAAAAAAGAGAAGCATTTGTCTCCTTTTCTGCTATTTTTTACATTTTTTTCCAAATCCAATTTTTTCCCAATTTTTTCAAAAACTCCTGAACTTTTGGTTTCCGATTTTTTCCCCAAACGATTTTTGCTGCTATGATTATTATATTCTGGGCAGTGATAGCTACCTAACCCTTAGGTTATCGTTTTTGCCCAATAAGGTATCTTTAATTCTCACAGTGTTATTTCATATTAATTATGTTGAATATTTTACTAGTGACTTAGTTGAAATACTTCTAATCAAGCATTGCAAAAATTGATGGTTCAATTACTATAAATCATTTAACTTGTTGACAAATTGAACATTATCAACCCATCCCAATCAAAGCACTTTGCCACTAAGATTACTATTTAATGTCATAGACAATTCTATCACTCTCTCCATCAATCATGATTAATAATCCAAATCTCTTATCACTAGAATGTTAAATTATAGCTATTTGATAGCCAAACTTTATGATTGACACTTTTAATTCATATTCCACAATTGAGCAATCTCATGCTTTCTTCAAATAGTATTGTCAGAAATCTCCTTAACTATGGTTTCTCATACACCGTCTCCATTCATATTGTTGGATTTCTTTTATATATTCAAATGTGCTTGAGTTTTAACAGATTTCATATGTTGTTTAACTTTGCCACATACTCTCTATTAATGACTTTCAATAAATTTCTTAGATTTGACATTATTTTGTCCATATAAATGTTGATGTGTTTCTTATGAAGTTGAAATGTTTGCATGATGTATAGTTTCAGTCAATTATCCTTGTTTATGTTCTTGGAATTCTCATCCATCTAGATTTTGGCATGTTGAGTGTTAAATCTCTCTTATGAAGTTGATAATCATCTTAATTTGACCTTCCACAAGTTGAATTTCAATTCATCATCTTTATTACTATTGCATAAAACAATCTCAATAAGTGTTTCTATGTGTCGCTTCAATTTACTCTTTCTCAATTGTAAATCTTGTTCAGATTCTTCTCAATTCAATTCATAGTTGCGACTCACTTTAAATCTAATCTACGTGGTGAATTTTCTCAATTTGTTCATACACATCAATTTGTGTCATGTCCACTTTCCCAAATTAAAATAATTGGTAGACAGTAGCCTATGTCTTTATTTCCCATAGACTAATGGATAAAGTTACAAAAATAATTTAATAATAATATTTTAAGTTAGTCATTTAGAATTTAGACCTTGCATAGCGTCATCACTACATTTAGTTGTCATTCCTTTTTTATTTGAGCAATCTCATTTATGGTGGAAACCAGACTTCAAAAACAGCAAAGACAAATGGCAAACTTTCGACAAGACCTCACTTCCACTGTCGATAATCCTACAAATGACCCAAATTGGACCTTTTACGATCCATTTTCCAATGCAAACAATCAACCTCCGGTGACAACACAATCCTCATCAAACAGTGCATTTGAACAATTCTTGCAAAAAGATGAAAATGGTCAAATACTTGAGGAAAACTTAGAGGCAATAGCACAAGACCCAGAAGCCTCTCAATTTGTTGAAACAATGCTCCTTTACGACAGAGACAGATACCTAGCCATACTATTGAGTCAAGGAGCTAAGTTACCACAAGGGTTTGACATTAACACGGTAAATTTGACACCTCCCGACCCTAATAACAGCAACACACATAACATGTCATACAGTGGTCAACCTTCAAACACTACGAGCAATACTCCCGTTGACACCACAACGACAGTGCATGCTACCTCCAACATCCCAAACACCTCCAACACCATAAATACCACGATAGCAAATGCCACGACAGTAAATGCCACGGGGGCATCATCAAGTCACAACAATCCCCCCTTGATAGCTCCATCTACTACCATGAGTACACCTTTGACATATCCGCTCAGTGGTATTTCACAAAATCCTTTGGGAGGAGGCAAGGGACGCATTTTTATCCAAGGACAACAACCAAACGTTAACACGACAACACAGTCACATGTCATTGCCTCCCAAGGTACAAATACAAACATTCCCCTTGTGCAAACCCAACAATTCGCACAAGGTGGCCAAGTAACACAACCCATGGCACCATTAACGCATCATAACCTTCATGGTCATGACATTCCCCAAATAACGACACACATGGCTGGGGGACACATCCCAACCTACTCATCTAACGTTCATACTCACCAACACGCACCCAATCATAACTTTCAATATCAACAACACGACAATCCGCAAACGTCCTACATATCACAACAATCCATACCGCCACAACACACCAATATTCACGCACAACAAACGAGACCCTATGGTGTACCAAGCAATACAACATACGGAAACACCAATGATCCTGTTATGGATGCCCTCCAAACAAGACTGATGGGTTTAGAAAAAACTATCCAAAACATATACATTTCAGACAACAAATCATAAATATCATATGATCTAAATGTATACCCATTTGAAACGAGCCTATACATGCCTCCATTTCCTCCAGGATATGTGTCACCAAATTTCACAAAATACAAAGGCAAGACAAACCCCATTGAACATGTTCATGAATTCGCAACCAATTGTATGGACATCGCCTATGAACAAACATACTTGATGAGACTTTTTTCTAAAAGTCTGGCGGGTCATGCCCTTGAATGGTTTTCCACACAAAAGGATATCCAGACATGGGATGAGCTTAAACGAAAATTCATCAAGAACTACGCGTACAACATTGACATGGACACCTCCATCACTAGCTTGTGCAATCTCATGCAAGAGGATGATTGAGAGACATTTATCCCATTTTTTCAAAAATGGAGAAGCCTTGCTAGTCGATGTCACATTGACATCCCCGAAAGGGAGAAAGTTGACATGTTTGTCCAAACACTTCTGGGACCTCTAAAATATGCATTGCAAATACATTGTTGCACAAACTTCACAGATTTAGTCAAAAAAGGGGTCTAGATTGAGAAAACCATTATTGCAAAGGGAGAATTACGATATGGTTCCAAAAACACAAATGTCAATCCAACCACCGACAAGAATAAATACTGGGTAAAAAATAAACACGTTACAAATGACGATGTTGTTGACGCCAAGACTACAAACATTGTGGGTCTTGTACTAGCCCTAAAAGGGGTTCAACAACAAAACAAACCAACAATGACATTGACACTCCCTCCTAATGTCCCTTTCAACAATCAGAATAGTCAAAATAATCAGGGACAATACCGTCAGACGAGACAATTTCCTAAAGGTCCCACATACACTACTTTGGGTGAACCCATTGAAGAAGTCCTTGAGAAATGTCTCAAGAATGGGGTCATTACACTCCAAGAACCAAAACCGTATGAACCAGGACAATTCAAACCAGCATGGTGGAATGACAATGCATTTTGTGAATAACATCAAGGAAAAGGACATACAACCTCTAACTGTCGACAATTGAAAAACCTAATACAAGATTTTATCGAAAGTTGCGTCATTGAAGTAGGTGGATCTCAATTTTCCTCCAATTAAAATCATACTATCCATAAGAATCCACTGCAAGACCATGGTTCTCATAATGCTTCCACGTCAGGACCACAGATGCACAATAATCAAGCTAACTTCGCCCAAGTCAAGTACGACTATTCTGGTGGACCTATTATAAACAATGTCTGAACTGATAATGAATACATCAATACCATTACGGTCAGGAGAGCACCCCAATGTAATGCTACTACTCGGAGTGGCAAGGTTACTATAGCTGGTCCGCCTCCCGCTAGACAACCCAAAATAACCATACCTAGCCCATCTGCTAAAAAGCCAAACCTGTCCCGACCACAAAGCAATGGAAACCCAAAAGTCAATTCAACCTCATCGACCAGCTAGGAAAGACTCCCGCACAAATCACTGATAATCTCATCTACAACATCACTGAATACGTCTGCATGCTGTCCGCATCCTCACCCCAATTCACCAACATTGACGATGGCATTTCCTTAGTTTACCCTGAGCTAGTCGATTGGGACCAACAAGGACCGCCAGTGCTAGATACATTTCAGAATAGAGATTTGTGCGGGAGTCTTTCCTAGCTGGTCGATGAGGTTGAATTGACTTTTGGGTTTCCATTGCTTTGTGGTCGGGACAGGTTCTGGCTTTTTAGTAGATGGGCCAGGTATGGTTATTTTGGGTTGTCTAGCAGGAGGCAGACCAGCTATGGTAACCTTGCCACTTCGAGTAGTAGCATTACATTGGGGTGCTCTCCTGACCGTAATGGTATTGATGTATTCATTATGAGTTCGGACATTGTTTATAATAGGTCCACCAGAATAGTCGTACTTCACTCGAGCGAAGTTAGCTTGATTATTGTGCATCTGTGGTCCTGACGTGGAAGCATTATGAGAACCATGGTCCTGCAGTGGATTCTTATGGATAGTATGATCTGAATTGGAGGAAAATTGAGATCGACCTACTTCAATGACGTGACTTTCGATAAAATCTTGTATTAGGTTTTTCAATTGTCGACAGTTAGAGGTTGTATGTCATTTTCCTCGATGGTATTCACAAAATGCATTGTCATTCCACCATGCTGGTTTGAATTGTCTTAGGTCATACAGTTTTGGTTCTTGGAGTGTAATGACCCCATTCTTGAGACATTTCTCAAGGACTTCTTCAATGGGTTCACCCAAAGCAGTGTATGTGCGACCTTTAGGAAATTGTCTCGTCTGATAGTATTGTCCCTGATTATTTTGACTATTTTGATTGTTGAAAGGGACATTAGGAGGGAGTGTCGATGTCGTTGTTGGTTTGTTTTGTTGTTGAACCCCTTTTAGGGCCAGTACAGGACCCACAATGTTTGCATTCTTGGCATCAACAACACCATCATTTGTAACGTGTTTATTTTTTACCCAATATTTATTCTTGTTGGTGGTTGGATTGACATTTGTGTTTTTGGAACCATATCGTAATTCTCCCTTTGCAATGAGGGTTTTCTCAATCTGGACCCCTTTTTCGACTAAATCTGTGAAGTTTGTGCAACAATGTATTTGCAATGCATATTTTAAAGGTCCCAGAAGTGTTTGGACAAACATGTCAACTTTCTCCCTTTCGGGGATGTCAATGTGACATTGACTAGCAAGGCTTCTCCATTTTTGAAAAAATGGGATAAATGTCTCTCAAGCATCCTCTTGCGTGAGATTGCACAAGCTAGTGATGGAGGTGTCCATGTTAATGTTGTACGCGTAGTTCTTGATGAATTTTCGTTTAAGCTCATCCCATGTCTGGATATCCTTTTGTGTGGAAAACCATTCAATGGCTTGATCCGCCAGACTTTTAGAAAAAAGTCTCATCAAGTATGTTTGTTCATAGGCGATGTCCATACAATTGGTAGTGAATTCGCGAACATGTTCAATGGGGTTTTTCTTGTCTCTGTATTTTGTGAAATTTGGTGACACATATCCTGGCGGAAATGGAGGCATGTAAAGGCTCGTGTCAAATGGGTATACATTTAGATCATATGATATTTATGATTTGTTGCCTGAAATGTATATGTTTTGGATAGTTTTTTCTAAACCCATCAGTCTTGTTTGGAGGGCATCCATAACAGGATCATTGGTGTTTCCGTATGTTGTATTGCTTGGTACACCATAGGGTCTGTTTGTTGTGCGTGAATATTGGTGTGTTGTAGCAATATGGATTGTTGTGATATGTAGGACGTTTGCGGATTGTCGTGTTGTTGATATTGAAAGTTATGATTGGGTGCGTGTTGGTGAGTATGAACGTTAGATGAGTAGGTTGGGATGTGTCCCCCAGCCATGTGTGTCGTTATTTGGGGAATGTCATGACCATGAAGGTTATGATGCGTTAATGGTGCCATGGGTTGTGTTACTTGGCCACCTTGTGTGAATTGTTGGGTTTGCACAAAGGGAATGTTTGTATTTGTACCTTGGGAGGCAATGACATGTGACTGTGTTGTCGTGTTAACGTTTGGTTGTTGTCCTTGGATAAAAATGCGTCCCTTGCCCCGTCCCAAAGGATTTTGTGAAATACCACTAAGCGGATATGTCAAAGGTGTACTCATGGTAGTAGATGGAGCTATCAAGGGGGGATTGTTGTGACTTGATGATGCCCCCGTGGCATTTACTGTCGTGGTATTTATGGTGTTGGAGGTGTTTGGGATGTTGGAGGTAGCATGCACTATCGTTGTGGTGTCAACGGGAGTATTGCTCGTAGTGTTTGAAGGTTGACCACTGTATGACATGTTATGTGTGTTGCTATTATTAGGGTCGGGAGGTGTCAAATTTATCGTGTTAATGTCAAACCCTTGTGGTAACTTAGCTCCTTGACTCAATAGTATGGCTAGGTATCTGTCTCTGTCGTAAAGGAGCATTGTTTCAACGAATTGAGAGGCTTCTGGGTCTTGTGCTATTGCCTCTAAGTTTTCCTCAAGTATTTGACCATTTTCATCTTTTTGCAAGAATTGTTCAAATGCACTGTTTGATGAGGATTGCGTTTTCACTGGAGGTTGATTGTTTGCATTGGAAAATGGATCGTAAAAGGTCTAGTTTGGGTCATTTGTAGGATTATCAACATTGGAAGTGAGGTCTTGTCGAAAGTTTTCCATTTGTCTTTGTTGTTTTTGAAGTCTGGTTTCCACCATAAACGAGATTGCTCAAATAAAAAGGAATGACAACAAAATGTAGTGATGACGCTATGCAAGGTCTAAATTCTAAATGATGACTAGGATGACTAATGTTTTGGATTTTTGTGAATAGGATATGCAATGTGAAGATTTAAAATGTAATTTAAGACAAGGGTATCTAAGCACTTCTAAGCTCAAACTTTGTTTTCGATTTTGGTTACTATAGGACTTTGTTGAAAATGACAAGGTGACAAGGTCAAAATGACTAGTGAATTTTCCTAACTAGACTTTTGAGTTGGAAAATTTCACAAAAGAGGACAATGACTGAAAAAGGGGGTTGATAACTTAGTCCAAAAGAGCCTAGTTTCGAAAACAATGATGGTTCAAATTGTGTTGAGGTTTACCTAATCCTAAAGATGCAAAAAATGTGAACCTAGGGACAACCTAATGTCGAATGTATGCAACTAAAATAATGAAGGATGCAACCTATGCTAATGAATGCAAACTAGTGGTCAAGACTTTGAGCAATTTCAAGTTTGGTTTCTGACAGAATTTTCTAGGAAACAGTGTTTGACAAATTTTTGACAAGATGAAGACTTCAGATTTGACTTTGTATGAAGTTTTAAATAGTGACAAGCAAATGCGTCGTTTGAGGTGTCAGTTGCGTCGGGGTTTTGCAAATGCGGCTCAAGTTTGACAAATGCGACTCGGAAAAAGACAAATGCGACTCAGTTTGTCAAATGCGACTCAATGACAGTCAGTTGCGTCTTGGTTTGGCATATGCAGCTCGTAAGTGTTCAGATGCGTCGCGATGCATACATATGCGGCGTTTTAAATGTCAACTGCGGTTAAACAGAGCAATTGCGGTTCAGAAAATCGATTGCGGTTCAACAGATACGACACAGTTTTGTTTCAAATTGATTTTCTTGTCGTTTTGATGGCAAGTTTTGATCTATTTGGTGTTGAGCATTTTGTTTGGAGCTGTAAATGTGATAATTCCATAAAGCACTTGACAAGCACAGTGTTTTTTTTAAAAGTAACCAAACACACATCAGATAAGCTGTAGTGAACACCTTTGGAGACAACTTTTGGAGAGAAAAGAGAATTCAATTATAAAGGACCAAAATGGACTTTGTAAGAGGAAGAGAATTGTCCACAGGAAAGCATCCATTTTCTAATAAAATCAAACCCTTTTCTCAGAGCTTGAACACTTGTGTTAATCTTCTCACCTAAGGATGAAAAACCTTGGTGTGTAGGAATTTGGAAGTTGAGAACCCTCATCGTTTTTAATTGGGATTGGAGGACGAAAATCATGTTTTTCGTTTGAGGTGATTCCATCCAAAGATTACATTGGTGTTAAATATTAAAATTTAATTCAAGTTTCAGGTAGTAAGAAGCATTTTGAAAGAATTTTTTTTTTTTTTTTTTTTTCAAGGTTGAAAATAAGTTATAGATTTAGTGTGAATAGTTCCAATATTAATAGCTTATATATTCATAAGCCTTTGCTACTAAGAAGAAAATCTTAATTGCTGCCTTGTTGACTCAATTTGTACCATCCTATAGCAACCCACACGGCTTCAAGAGGTCATCATACATGTGAAGACAGTCATACCCGATCTTTCTATTGGACATACGATTCATGTTTGTTCCCAACTGTCGCCATGTTAAGAATTATCACTTAGTTTTGATCAGCCCTTTATTAGTACAGTAGTGGGCACATATGAGGGCATTCT
Source organism: Sequoia sempervirens (assembly GCA_007258455.2). NCBI lineage: Eukaryota > Viridiplantae > Streptophyta > Pinopsida > Cupressales > Cupressaceae > Sequoia > Sequoia sempervirens. The sequence goes on from VDFB02023123.1 coordinate 41,713, forward strand.
TTATTATTTAAATATTTCGAAAATTGTTTGTACGAGGATTTGCTGATATTACTGTTATAAAAATATTTAATTAAATAACCAATTGTGTGCAATGGGTTTCGATGATAGTTTTCAGTAATGTTTATGTTGTTTGGCATTAATAGATAAATTAATATTGCACAAGTTTAGCATTAAATCTTGGAGCAGCATTGTTGTTGTTCAATTTGGGTTTATGTTCTATTACTACAAAAGGAAACACAAAAAGAAATTGGGATTATAAAAATATTACAAAGGAACATTACAATTTGGTAATATTGAGATGAATAAATTGCCAACCAACTAGAAAGAGAAATCTGTTAAGCCTATTAAACCAGAATAGGAAATCAATTTGCTAATGTTGATACAAATGAATCAATGCTCACAATACTTACCACATTAGCAACGTGCTCAATCTCTTATTTAAGTAAGAAGCGTAGTATATTCTTCATATCAATTACAGTATGCACTGTCTACCACTTAGTTCAGGTCATTTATGCTACATGTCATCTAACCATTATCCTATGTGTTAATCAACCTATTGATTATCATATTGATGGGAGAGATTCACACCTTGATTTATACCACATTTTTCATATCCTTTATGTTAATGTTGCCATGATTAATTTCAATTCAGATTGCACAATTGATCATTATCATTTTATCTTCACTTACTATAGTTGGGATTCTCCTCAATTATGGCTGCCCGTGTTGTCCAATTTGAATATTCTCACTCCATTCATATGGTTGGATTTGTTTTCAATTCAAAAGTGTTTGAGTTTCAATAGCTTATATGGAATCTCCATTGTTCAAAGTCCATATGTTGTTGAACTTCACTCCCTACTCTATTTTAGTGATTTTCTACAAATTCCATGGGTTTGACAACCCAACCTTTCTTAATCCATGGATCATTCGATTTATGACTGAAATGAATCAAAAATTAGGATTTTCAAATTAATTCTCCTTCCAACTCTAAACAAATTACTACATAGTGCCTAAAACAGCCACAATAGTATAAGATTTAAATAACAAGAAGGAAACTAAAAAGTAACAAAGAACACACACGACACAAAGATCCTTTGGAGAAAACCCAAAATGGATGAAAAACTCCTAGAAGGATATGCCTTCAACATCTAATTTCTAATTGATGCCTATACAAGGAGTACAATGCCATAAAAAATGTATTTTGGAGTATTACAATACAATATTAACACTCCCCTACCTCCTCTTTGCTCTTGCAACCACAAGAACTTCGCAACACCTTCTAATCCAATCTAAATAACTGTGAAAGTTGCTTCCAAGCCTACTAAACCTCGAAAATGCCTCAAAGTTCCCCTTTATCTCCTCTCTAACCGCTTGACTCCCAAGATGAAAAATAGTTGTGGTGTAAGTGGGATGGTTGAATATTTGCAATTTCCCAAACGTCCATCCTCTAGAATCCAACAATCACCAACAGAGAATACAATCATTTATCAACACCCATTCACGCATACACAACCATAGGCTCACAAAAATAGCTTCTCTAAAAAATAAGCCACTCTATTTTGCATTTTATTACCATTTTCTACCCACACAACCAAGAAGACCAAATCGCATATCATTTTCCATCCAATGAACAAAACCAACTATTTTACTACCATCACACGCTTTGGCAATGATTAAGCTACTTTAGCAACAACAATGTGTGCTTCAAATGCAAAAATGCCTTCCTACAATGCTTTGGCAACAACACACAAACTTCAATAGCATCATGTGCCTCTTTGCAACACTTTGGCAACAACTAAAATCACTTCAACAACTTAGATGATCTTCAGCAGCAACACACACCTTTCAACATCACTTCAACAACCACTAGTAACAATTCAAGAATAAAGAACATCTTCGACGACAAGACTATCATCTTCAACAACCAAGCATATCTATCAACAACATTTCAACAACTAAAGGCACTTAAGCAACAAGACTCTAACAACAATTATTAATACCTAAACTTCTCTACAACAAGTAAAGACAGATCATAGTTCCACAAGCATTGTGGCAATGTTCTGGACCATCACCGAGAACCCTTGTATATCTATTCTCCAATCATGAACTCAATGTATATTAATTTTGGTACATACATCACTGAAAGTAAAATGTAGCTTCTCTATAACACTGCCCGAACTATGTGCCCAACTTACAACCATCATGATCTAAACCACTCAACTTGATTTTGAAGCACACCTGCATAACCAAGGAACTTTTCGTCCCCAAAAGCCTCGAGATGAAATCAAATGAGTACTTTTTTCCCACATTTGTAATATCCCCCTTAGTTTTTTTTTTATTTATTTAATTACTTTGAGCACATGAAACTTCACTCGTTAACATTAGTTCAGCAAATATAATCAACTAAAAGGAACCCTTCACTTTCTGATCACCCAAATCCCAAGGTAGGCAGGGTGAGAGCATACGGTGCAAGGGGATCATTAGATGAAAACTGAAACTAAAAGTATAATGTTGTAGGCGGCTAGCCAACAATAATGGAAAAGCAAATGCTTAGACGGTGAACCAACCAAAAGAGCTCTACAACTTATTAAGAGGGAGCAGAAATACAAATAGAAATGTCAAGCAACACTACCACTTATTCAACGGGAGTGATAAAACAAACTAAAATGTAAACAACTCGACCATTTATTCAACGGAAGTAAGATATACAAGAATATAAAGTGCAGAAATATAAAAGCTGATCAGTACTACTGAAAATAAGTGTTACAATATAAAACTTCAGCTGCACTAGAAAGGAGATATACATAGCAATGGATCATAAACATGTTAGGGAACAATCTCCAATGTCAAATACAACATAATCAACAGGAATTATGATGAATATATGAAATATATCAGGTCTGATATAAAAATGCAACGAATAGAAAATCAAACCAGCAAGCACAGAAATCACCTAAATGCTCATATATTGCTCCAAACTCCTCCATTTGATCTGAAATTGAATGCAAATGAGAGCTACAAGTTGGGAAACCAAGACCACTCTGAGAAGACACCACTACTCAGCCCATATATTTAATGCACACTTCCCAATGCAGCCACAATGAAAGGTACAATCTTTAAAAGGGGCATCTAATCTAGAAATTCAAAGACTCACTCAAAAATCATGAAATCTTGAGAAAATGGGCCATTAGGGTAGAGGAATCATCAGGAACAATACCCAAAATGATAGCAAAATCCCACAGAAAGTTATGAACAAAAACGTGCTTTAGCTAAAGCACTTCCAGCAGCATCAAAATCAGGTTATACATCAGCAATCTGAAATCAACAAAGTATTCCAACTCCAATAAGCTCAATCTGCACTCATGAATGAAGCACGGTCCCTGAATTCGGCCAGCTAGCCGTACGAATCACCTCCCATAGATCAATAGTTCGAGACGAAATGTAGTTTGCAACTACTTCTACGTTCGTTTCTCCAACATCAAGTGAATCAACTGAATCATTAGATCCAGTTGAATGTTGTGGGGAGGTATTTGATGCAGGAATGAAAGTAGTATAATCTTCAGCATCACTTGTCAAGTCTCCATGAATATCATGCCCAAGTGCATAATATGCATAGTATCCTAACTAACGTATGGAATCATCAAAGCATGCAATTTCATCCCACAATGCATGCGTATACTCCATTAATCAATTCATTGCAACATCATCTCTTTCTTTGATGCTATTCGCGTGCTAGCTAGCCGTACAAATCACCTCTTGTAACTCTATAGTTCGAGACGAAACTTAGTTTGCAACTACTTCTACATTTGTTTCTCCAACATAGGGTGAATCAATTGAATCGTTAGATCTAGTTGAATGTTGTGGGGAGGTATTCGACGCAGGAATGAAAGGAGTATAATCTTCAACGTCGCTTGTCAAGTTTATAATAGTAATTGGTGTGTACTCGTCAAAATCATTAGTTAAGTCTATTATTTCATTAACTTTGACACGATTATCCATTACATAACAATAGAAACAAAAACACATTAAATACATTATATCATTGAAATACATTTGGATGAAATCATTAATCACATAATTATTTATTCATCTGATTTAACTTCTATAATGAATTTTAATAAAATGAATATAATCACATAGAGTAAATAAATATGTTTACTCTATGTGATTATATTCATTTTATTTTTAAAATTTATTATAGAAGTTAAATCAGATGAATAAATAATTATGTGATTAATGAATTCATCCAAATGTATTTCAATGTTATAATGTATTTAATATATGTGTTTTTGTTTCTATTGTTAGGTAATGGATACTCGTGTCGAAGTTAATGAAATAATAGACTTAACTAATAATTCTGAAGAGTACACACCAATTAATATTATAGATTTGACAAGCGATGCTAAAGTTATACTCTTTTCATTCCTGCGTCAAATACCTCCCCACAACATTCAACTGGATCTAATGATTTAGTTGATTCACCCGACGTTGGAGAAATGAACTTAGAAGCAGTTGCAAACCATGTTTCGTCTTGAACTATCAAGCTACGGGAGGTGATTCGTATGGCTAGCTGACATGCGAATAGCATCAAAGGAGATGTTGCAATAAACTGATTAATGGAGTATACGCATGCATTGTGTGATGAAATTGCATGCTTTGATGATTCCATACACCAGTTAGCATACTATGCATATTATGCACTTGGGCATGATATTCATGGAGACTTGACAAGAGATGTTGAAGCTTATACTCCTTCCATTCCTGCATTGAATACCTCCCCACAACATTCAAATGGATCTAATGATTCAGTTGATTCACCCGATGTTGGAGAAACAAATGTAGATGTAATTGCAAACTATGTTTCATCTCGAACTATCAAGCTACGTGAGGTGATTTGTATGGCTAGCTGGCACATGAATAGCATCAAAGAAGGAGTTGCAATGAACCGATTAATGGAGTATACGCATGCATTATGTGATCAAATTGCATGTTTTGATGATTTCATACGCTAGTTAGGATACTATGCATATTATGCACTTGGGCATGATATTCATGGTTTAAAATATTTATATGTACATGCAATAGACAATAATGATTCTTATGTCAACATATTTCAATGAATTTTTAATAAAGTTTTTTGAGTCTTCACACATTCTACAATTAATATATATCTTTTATTTTTATTTTTAATAAATGAATTGTAATATTTCCTTAATTTCCAAAAAACAACTTAGAGGCATAACATTAGTTCACTCCATATAAAATATATTATCTTTTTGTCATATAAATTGTACATCTCAAAGATTTCTTAAAAAGTTAAATGTTATAACTTTTCTAAACTATATTTTAGTATCTTAAACTATCTCTTTCTAAATATATATATATATATATATATATATATATGTTGTCCCCGTCCTCGAACATTTAAATTATTGAGTTGTATTTCTCAACCATTACTGAAAATGTTATAATTTTTTTCAATTTTTTTCTTATTTCTTAAATTCTCTTAACTTTTTTATTCATAATATATATATTATCCTTTCTTGAACATTAAAATTATTGATCCACAACATACACTCTTTGAGGCTTCATTATACAAATTCTCAACATTTCAAAGGACCACTTAGTATAATTCAGGTGTTTAAATCCTAACGTATTCCAAAGTTATTTAGGGGCATATTTAGGGTTTACAATTTGGGGTTTATGGTTAGCTTTCTATTAAAATAACACTTACTATTATTGAACAGGACATGAAAGTTGTCTAATAAATTAAAAAAATCTCTTAAAAAATTTGTATAAGAAAGCTATGCATTAAAATAATTAGAATGAATCATAAAAACACTTTAAAAATACTTTTCTCAGACACAATAAAAACATACTGAAGCAAAATTTTGCATGCTACACTGTGGATGCTACTAGCTTAGATATCTTAAATACATCTATCTAAAATACACCGAGAGATATCAGTCTCGAGGCACCTATCTATTCTTAAAAATAATTAAGCTATAGACGCCTTAAGACTGATATCTCTCGGCATATTTTAGATAGATGTATTTAAGATATCTAAGCTAGTCACGATAGGTTGCATTATTGATAAATGTGTTGCCATGGATTAATGCTAATAAATGTATATATGTATATTTTGGAATGTTGTTCATGGATTGAATGCAAGTTTGCAATTTTGGATTACATCATCAGGGAGCTATTTAGTTGACAAGGTGAAAACCCTAACCCTAGTTTGTGGAAATTGTGACCCATAGGCGAATTCTAGGGAAAACTAGGACATGGGACATTACAGTGGTATCAGAGCATCTTTTATGCTATCCTATGTATGTTTCATGTATTACGTGTATGCTTCATGCTTCTGATGTGTGTGTATTCAAGTGTATACCTTGCAACTTATGTATTCAAGTGTATTCAAGTGTATACTTTATGGCTTATGTGTATGCAAGTGTATACCTTGTGGCTTATGTGTATTTGAGTGTATTCAAGTGTATACCTTGCGACTTATGTGTATTCAAGTGTATACCTTGTGACTTATGTGTATTCAAGTGCATACTTTGTGGCTTATGTGTGTTCAAGAGTATTCAAGTGTATACCTTGTGGCTTATGTGTATTCGAGTGTATTCAAGTATATACCTTATGGCTTATGTGTATTCGAGTGTATTTGAGTGTATACCTTGCAACTCGTGTGTATTCAATTGCATACTTTGTGGCTTATGTGTATTCAAGTGGATTCAACTATATACTTTGTGACTTACATGTATTCAAGTGTATGCTTTGCAAACTACATGCTTTGTGACTTGCGTGCAATCATGTGTATACATGTATTCATGTGACTTACGTATTTAAGTGTATACTTTACATGTATTCATATGTATGCTTTGTGGCTTCATGTACTCGTGAATATACTTCAAATATTACGCACAGATATGCTTCATGCTTCTTACTCTATGTATTATGTGTATTCATGCCTCATATTTATGCACTATGTATCTATGTGTTACTTCATGTATCTTCAATAAGATGTGTTCTTATAATTACTTTATGCTTTAAAACTTTGAAAAGGTTAAAAATGTGTCTGTCAAGTTGCTTAAGCTAGTTAGTTGCATGCTTGAGCTACTTGATTGTGTGCTTAAGCTACTTGGTTGTGGGCTTGAGCTGGTTGCCTACTTGCTTGAGCTGGTTGCTTACGTTCTTGAGCTACTTGCCTACTTGTTTGAGTTGTTTGCTTGCGTGCTTGAGCTACTTTCCTACTTTCTTGAGCTAGTTGTTTGTGTGCTTGAGCTACTTACCTGCACGCTTGAACTGGTTGCTTGTGTGCTTGAGCTACTTGCTTGCTTGCTTGAGCTACTTGTTTGCCTACTTGAGCTAGTTGCCTTTATGGTTTAGATGCTTGCATGTCTACTTCACCTACTTGTTTGCTTGCTTCTATTGTTGGCTTGTCTCTTTGTCAGCATATGTGCCAAATCAGCATGGTGATAGCAGTTGAAAAGTCAAATGTCAAATTGACTCAGTCGTGTCAAACTTAGTGAACACCTATTTCATTCAATTTTACCTTCTTGTACTTATTTTCATTCTTACACTACTTCAATTTTATTACGTAATTAAATGGAAATACATGTAACATACAAACTATTAAAATTTTGACATGACAAAAAAGAGTGATAACCTCCAATTGAAGTAGAAGGTGAAGCAAGAATTGGATAATAGGGTAAAATTATAAATGCTAAACTATTGTGCATCCTTTGATTGACTTTTATAATTTTGTGTTTAAGTAATAATTACTTATGGGAATGACAAATGTTTGACTAAAACACTATAAGTTCCTCATTAGAAACAAACTTGCCTTAAATTTTGTTTGAATGTTTACGCAAAATGAAACATACTTTATCTAAGGGATCTTGGTATTCACAACATTCTTGCAGTCCATCATGATTGTAACATAGGGGAATGAAGAGTTTGTGTCATTGTCCAGCAGTGATGAAATTAGAGAAAACTTGTCTTAAGTAATAAATCTTGCCAAAATCTTGGTTTTGTTGTTGAGAGATATTGGAAAATAATAGTGCATAAGACAATTGTCCTCATATTTTAGAGGACGATACTATCCCTATCGGTAGTAAATCAAGGCAAAGAATACTAACAATTATTCCCTGAAAACATAGGGTCAAGCACGAAAAACAATCGTCACTGGATATAGAATTTCCAATTCCTATCGAAAGCATCACAACTGAAGTTGAAATCTTAGTTGATGATTGCTTGAGGACAAGCAATCTTGGGCAGGCTGGACTGTCATGACCCCGAGATCGCAATAAAATAAATAACAATATAATATAAGAATATAAATATTAATGTTAACAACTCAATATTATTATAATAATATAATGTTAAAATATTAATCTTAAACATAAAAAAATATATATCAAAATAAAAGCATATTAAAGAAAATGCAAATAGCAAATAAACTAAGGCTGAAATTATGGATATGAACATAGATTGTAGACTCTTGAGGACTCAGCGGACTCGCCACAGACTCGCGAGTCCTCCGGCCTCCCGACTCGACTCGCCACGGACTCGGGAGTCGAGTCCAGGAGAGTCCTGGCTCGGGACTCTCGAGTCCGAGCTCAGGACTCAGACGAGTCTTGAGCTCGGACTCGCGAGTCCCGAACTAGGACTCTCTTGCACGGCTGGGACAGCATAAAACACAATAACGCCTTATTTTTTTTATTTTTTGTTTCATTTTCACAGTCTAGGTTGCCAATACAAGTCTGCAAATTGATTTGGAGTTGATTGAAGCCAAGAGAACGAGCTAAAAGGATCAAAATAGAGTCAGGTAAGTGATCTAACACTTCTTTTTTTAAAATTTTTTTCATTCAAAATCAAAAAATTCAAGAGAAATAAGGGGAAATGCTGCCAATTTTTTTTCTATTTTCTTTAATAGCCTAATTCCTACAATTTCTAGCTTGGTTTTGCATTCTTTTTTTTTTTGCAATTGTTTGAAACTTTGAATCATATTTATTTGCTGATTTTTTAGCAAACCCTAACTGATCTTTTTTTTGTTTTCCATGTTGAACTTCTAGCAATGTCATCTTCAAATCCAAGGGGAAATAGAAAAGACCCTGCATGGGGTATGGAATTCCAGGAAATAAAAAAGGTGAAGTGACATGTACTGAATGTGAAAAATGGATGACAGGAGGAATAAACAGATTAAAATACCACCTTGCTAGAATACCTGGGCAAAATGTGGAGGGATGCAAGAAAGCTACTCCTGTGATTATTAGAGAGATGAAGGCCCTTCTTGCTGACTATGAGATAAAAAAAGATGAAAGACAAAAAACAAAGGATGCCCTAGCAACTGCGATGAGTGGATCCCAATCCCATGGTGTTGCAAGTCCAAGCTTTCGTAATCCACATTCATCTTTTGGTGAGAGTCTTGATGGTTCCTTTTCTACTGCTAGTGCTGACCAGGGTCCTTCATCAAGACCAAATTATTTTATTCCACGTAATGTTCCAAGAGCACAACCTTCACTTGAAGGTACCGGTTGGAATAAGGAAAAGCATCATGAAGCTAGGATGGCTGCTGCAAACTTTTGGTACTACAATAATCTACCTTTCAATGTTGCAAACAACGCATATTGGGAAGGTTTGGTGAATGCCCTTATAGTTGCAGGAAAGGGGTTTAAGACCCCATCATCTAGAGATTTGAGTGGGCCATTGCTAGAGGAAGCCGTAAAGAATACACGGCTTGTGGTTGATGAGCAAAAGAAATTTTGGAGAAGAAAAGGTTGCAACATTTTATCTGATGGGTGGACAGATGGATGAAATAGAACTCTTCTTAACTTTTTAGTGTCCTCTAATGGTGGATTGGTGTTCCTAAAATCAATGGATGCCTCCCATGAAATCAAAAATGCTAAGACTTTATGCAATCCATTAGATGAGGTGGTCCAAGAGGTTGGAGTTGATAATGTTGTCCAAATCATCACGGACATTGCAGCTGCTTATGTAGCTGTAGGTAGACTACTTATGGAGAGGTATCCCACAATTGTATGGTCTCCATGTGCTGCACATTGCTTGGACCTATTGCTAGAGGACATTGGGAAGATTTCATGGGTCAAAAGAGTGGTTGAAGATGCAAAAAATGTTACAAAATTTATCTACAACCATACTTGGGTGCTTTCTTTGATGAGGAAATTCACAAATGGCAAGAACCTTGTGCGACCTGGAGTGACATGATTCGCTAGCCATTTCCTCACATTACAAAGCATTCTTGGTGCCATTGGTCATCTCAAGCAAATGTTCGTGTCCGATGCTTGGAAGGAGTCCTCATTTTACAAGAAACCTGAAGGGGAGAGGATTGTTGCCATAGTTTTTGATGAGACATTCATAAAAAATGGAGAGGAGTTGATGGGGGTAAGTAGCAATCACACAAAAAAAAATTATACATGATAATCTATTTGCTGTTTTTATTTTTTGAGGGGTTAATTTTGTTATAATTTAACATTTGTTTTCATTTTTTTAGGTGACAGAACCTTTGGTGAGGGTTCTTCGTATGGTAGATGGAGATGGCATGCCAATGGGTTTCATCTATGAGGCCATGCATAGGGCCAAAGAGGCCATATCACGTTACTATGGTGGCAACAAAAAGAAATATGAAATCATATGGCACATCATTGATCGGAGATGGACACACCAACTCCACCAGCCGATTCATGCCTTTGCCTACTTGAATCTGAAGTTCTACTTCTCGGAAACATTTAAGGCAGATGAGGAGGTCATGGATGGTCTTGTCACATGCATTGATAGGATGGTGCCTGATCATGAGCTGAGAGATAAGGTGCTTGATGAGTTGGAGGTGAGATTTGTTATATCTTATTTATGAAATTGCAATGTTGAGCCTTGACTATCTATGAATTTTCTATATTTGATTTACTTTTTATTTTATCTATTCAAGGTTTACAAGGGTGCAGAGGGGAGACTCTTTTCCTCCCAACAAGCAATTGAAAGAAGAGGAAAAGAGCAACCAAGTAAAAAAAGAAATTAGAAACTTGATTCTTACATATAGATTTTTTACTTTATTCTTATTTCTTAATATTTATATTTTTTAAACATGTTTTTGTAGATCTATGGTGGGAAAACTATGGTGCTAGCACACCAAATCTTTAAAAGCTAGCCATACGTGTCTTGTTGCAGCCACGCAGTGCTTCTGGGTGTGAACACAATTGGAGTTTATTTGAGAACATTCACACAAAGAAGAGAAACAGGTTGACTCAGCAGTGCTTAAATGATTTAGTTTTTGTTCGGTACAACCTTCGCCTTCGAACTAGAAAGGTGGAGGGTGTTTCACACGAGTCCATCGACTTGGATGACATTGATCCATATGGTGAATGGACTATTGATGAACAAAATGATGAGGCTGATGTCTTACTTATTGATGAGGATCTTGCTGAATTAGAGAGAGCAGCAGCAGAAGAAGAAGAAGCAGCAAGATTGGATGGCATGGAGGACGACAAAGACACATTTGAATATCATGTTTCCCCTTCTTGATCTCCTAGTCCTCATTTGGATACTATAGCACGGGCACCTTCTAGTTCTAGGCCTTCAAAATTGGCTACCATTGGGAGGGGAAAGAGGAAGATGTAAACTACATGTGGTTGTTAATGTTTTCTTCTTTTTGACATGATTATATGTAAACATTTATAAACTTATGATGTTGTTATACATTGAAACTATGAGTATTTGATGACTATGAATGATTAAATTTCAATTATTGAGTGTTTGATGATCATATGACATGTGTAATCTTTGAATTATGAGTGTTTGATAATCAAATTATACTCTTATGTTCTCTAAATGCATTAATTTGTTCTTTTTTTTTGTAAAACTACAGTTTTTTTTTGCCGAGTCTATTCCCGAGTCCGTGCCGAGTCTCCGAGTCCGAGTCATATTTTGGGCTGCCGAGTCCGCGGCGAGTCCAAGTTTGCAAACTATGGATATGAAGAGCTGCCAAAGGCAGCGATTGAACCCACAAATGTTGCGATTCCATTTACTAAGGAAAAGCAACGCTTAAAGGAACAAAGATATGCAATGATTATAATTACCAAGGCAGTAATTAAGACAAAAGAGAGCTTAACAGAAAGTCATGCCTTTTGGTATGCATCCTTCCATGTAGGCATGGAAATGTACATAAATAAGTAAAATCAATTGCAAACAAAAAAAAGAGGAGGATGGGAATATATATATATATACACACACACATGGTAGAGCAGCAAGTATATTTGTCAAAAGGAAGAGATGAAAGTGCATAAAAAGGAAGCGATTAGGTGTATAAAAGGATGTGAATTAGTCTAGAGAAGAAATTGATATAAAGGGGTTTGCTAAATAAATAGTCATGATTTTATAAAGGTAGTGTGTCTCTTAGAGATACATCACTTCATGGGAAATAAAGGATATAAGATGATTATGAATAGGAGGAATAGAGATATATGGAGTAGGTTAAGAAATGAAGAGGGATTGCTAGAAAGATATAAAACAAGGAGAAGAAGAGAGAATCATAGAGAGGAGATTTATTTAGGAGTATATATGCAGATTGGAAAATAACAAGAGATATAATCAGGAAAGAATACTACAATAAATCTGCATACAGAATACCATCAGTAGAGATATAAATATGCAGATCAAAAGGGAATATATGCAGGTCCAATAGGAGCATTAAAATAGAAAAGGAACTAAATGAGAAGCCTGGAACTTATCTCTGAGTGCAGCAATGGACCTAATTAGATAAGTGCATATAAAATGACCATGGGAATATATATATTTATTGCTTATTACTTATTACTTACATTATGCAATAATGATGGTTGCAGCAATTATTAATCTTTATTTGTTATTAATCAATTGAAACTAATTTGTTGTTTTTCTTTAAGCAATATCTTGTGGATCTTGAGAACAGATCGACTAAGGAGAAGAAACATACAGACCAGGAGACAAAGGAGAATATGTCCAATCATCACCACTGATTGCTATTATCAAATATATCTTATATCCGGGTGTGTTTCTGCCAATCATTGTTTACATGTGTATGTGTTTTGCCATGAATAATTACATGTATTTCATGTATAATTTCTGATGATAAGTATATCTGAGTGTTTGAATCTGACTGAAAATCCACTTGGGGGAAGGGGCTTGGTGAGAGTAGTGCATGCCTAGAGATTCTACTTATGGTCCGCCCAATCCTAAGAAAGGAATGGGCCATGGAGATGTGGGATTCCACTTACGGTTCACCCAATCCTAAGAAAAGGATGGGCCATGGAGGGGTGGACGTGCTAAGACCGTTTTGGAGCTTCGTTCATTCCCACAAGTGGGCAAAGTGCTTTCGGAGGTTGGGACATGGTTGGGGAAAGCAGATACAAGTTGCCAACAGGGAGAGTTGTGGTATACAACCTCTTAGGTTGGTATATGGCTTTGGGCAGACCCACCATGTCACTCCTCCTAGTCACAATAGGTTGCATTATTGATAAATGTGTTGTCGTGGGTTAATGCTAACAAATGTATATAGTATGTTTGGGAATGTTGTTCATGGATTGAATGTAGGTTTGCAATTTTGGATTACATCATCACAAATCTATTCAATTGACAAAGAGAAAACCCAAACCCTAGTTTGTGGAAATTGTGACCCATAGGCAAATTCTAGGGAAAACTAGGACAAGGGACATTACACCACACTCCATAATTTAGACTGATCCATAACAAAATAAATATGATCCCAAGGTCCCAAGTCCATCTCTGAGAAGACCCACCATGTCGATGTTGCACCACTCTGAACACAAATAAAAACATTGTGCCAAAATTGCACTGACGTCCCTTGTAACCCCAAAAGGTTACCATCCATGAAACTCAAGTTGAAAAGCCTGGGGAACTGAAATCAATGCCTTGTAGCATCTCTTGCCCCAAAGACTCTAAGAAGTCAATATCGGCAATGTCAATGTCTTTCACAATCCTGGACAATAGGAAGGATAGACTACTCAACTCAAAACCATACTCCTCGGCATATCTCCTCAAAGTGCCAAGCAGAGTCACAACTACATACGTAACTCCTCAAAAACTTCTTAAGAACTCAACAAACTCATCCTTATAACTCCTCATGGATCTACCATGCCTTCTCTGGATTATTCTGAAACAATCATGAAGACTTTTGGAAACTGTCACAATGCTCACTCCAAGAGTCTCAAGATGATGAACCCAATTAAGCAGAGGTTCGTTGTCCCAATCAAAAGTACAAGAGGATGTATAAGAACGGCTACTGGTAAAAGCTTGAACACTTCCCAAAACTAGATTCTGATTGTTTTGAATCAACATTTCTCTCATTTGAGACCAAAGATCAATCCTAATAGGAGAGTATGAAGTCTAAAAATGAATACACCAGCTGCCTACCAAGTCTGAAATGATTGACTTAAGATCTGATTTAAGGAAAATCAGCATCCAATAAGTCAATCAGCTACTGCAACAATGAAAATATTCATTCAAATTAACACATCTACTCATGTCCAAAGCTAGGGACATCCTCTCAAATGACTCCAACACCACATAGAACCATCCTTTGCTCAAAATATCTCTCCAATCCACCAGTTAATGAGCAAAAGGAGCCATCGAATGGCTGGTAAGCAAGGGGACAACACCAAAAAATATAAAAATTAGATCTTTATCCCTCCAACGATCCTTCCTACCATACCCAATAAGCTTTGTCATACCACATTGAGGATGCCAAACAAGGATACCCAACCAAGAATGATCTGCCACACACCAAAAGAAGTACACAACACATCCTCAAGTGTCAGTCAAAACCAAATGCACACTCAATAAATTATTGACTTCTTTGGTGAACCACTAAAGCCGATCCATGACAACATCTACAACTATGGAGCATGGAACAATTGTTGTCTGCAAATTCAATTCCCAGAATGGACTAGTATGATTTAAAACAACACTCAACCCAAGGGATGGATTGTCAAACATGTACACTTCATGTTTTGGTCCTTCTTCCTCCTATGCTTCATGGATAACATATCTAAAATCTCCTCTCCTTGTTGTTGTAATAAAATTTTCAGCAGCTACCAAGGCAAGTTTGGTTAACAACTTGATGTCAAAGATGTGGATGTCTCTGAGTTCCAACACTTCCAAAGTGGGAACTACATCCTCTAACCCACTTATGCATTCACTAACCAACAACTTCAAAAGATTACTAATCAGATAGTGTAACTCCTCCTCATGCTCTTTGAGACGTTTGAAATCAGCTAGCTCATATTCTACCTCTGTTAAAGCCAACTAAGCACTCTCTACCATGTCCTTCATTGATTCAATCTCAAGAGTAAGCTCAACAACCTTTCCCTTTTTCTTGTAATACTTTATTGGTCTTCTTTACGAATTCATAGGCATAATCCCAATCTCTAATCAAGCATAAATACTCTGATTTCATAATCTCCAAGGAGTCTTTAATGAATTACAAATTAGGAAGAGTGACTACATCCCTAGCATGTGCACACTGCCGACCAAACCCAACTGCCCAACGCTGACTTTGGTAACCTCACCCCATCCATGTTATTCATATGGGTTATATTTCAACTACCCACAATAAATTGTAGAGCTAACTTGCATACTACAGTCTACAAAGAATTTAATGCATTTTGTCTATAAAACAAATGGATGGGCTTGCGTTTCAGAGCATTCCAGTTCTACGTTCTGTTAGAAACTCTAGAGGGGTGTTCAATTGCAGACTTCAGGAGGGAGGAGTGTTGACCTGAGCACATCATTCACCGTGGATCTCTTCCTGGAATTAGCGCTAAAGGTAGGATTTCATATTGTCTACTATTTTCTTCATTACAGTGAACATTTCATAAAGTGGGAGTTAGATATACTAGATTCATAGTAATATAGTCTCATAATTGGGAAAAGGATCTCAGCGCTAGCCAAATAATGAATTTGAATCCATAGAATAATAGTGATCTACAGTAGTTCCATAGATTCAATTTAGAATGAAGTTGTGATCACCTAGATAATTGCAGTCATATCTAGTATATGGAACCTAAGATGTATTTTGAAATCATTACATATACATTTGCCTTGGGATATCTCGTGGTTATTCAAAAATCACACAAAAGAAACGTCAATTCTTGCAGTCAAATCTTAATGCTAGAATTCTTGAATTTGTTTCTGTATATGCATAAAATTGGTTATGTTTAATTAATCCTGGCACTTATTATTTAATTAATCTCTCTAAAAATCCTCTACATATAATTAAATTTAATTAATTTAATTATATTGTTCATTCACTTTATTCTTCCGCCATAATTAAATAGATCAACTTTATTTAATTATTTCCCATTCGTATGTCTACTTGATTAATTAAATAAATACCATTTATTTATTTTAATTAATTATCACCTTTTGAATTTAATTAAGTCTTTTGATTTAATTAAAATTTAAATATTTTCTTTCTCCTATTCAAATCTTTCTTCTAATTAATTAAATATTTTATTGAATTAATTTCATTTACATTTCCTAAAAATTTAATTAAATATCTTTATTTAATTAAATATCCTTCATATCTTTTCAAATCATAATTAAAGATTTTATTTAATTATGAAATCTTTTATTATTATCCAAATCTTAATTGAATATCTTATTTAAGAAAAATCTTCCATGTCACCAATAAATGAATAATGAATTTAATAATTCATTATTTGTCTTCAAAATCTTTCCAAAATCTCAAAAAAAGATGATTTTTATAATTCATCTTTATCATCTCATCTTATCTCTTCTACGAAAAAGGAAATAGATCTTACTTTCTATTTTCTTCTATTTTTCTCTCCAGTCTTATCCATCTTCGACCGTTCGATCTGCCAAGAATTTTCGCAGCCGTTAATCACATCAGCCAATCAAAATCTTTCAAAAACTCTATAAATATCCCTGCGAATCCAAGCATTGGTTACACACACAACGCATACACATTAGATACAGGTATTTAGGCGATTAGCATTTTAGCATTGTTATCATCAACTTTAGCATTCATAGCATTTCTTAATTCTAGTTTCTTTTAACAAGTAATCATAGCACGTTAATCATATCTTAGCATAGCATGCATCCATCTTTAATCTTTTTCTCTAAAAAGACCGTTTGTTGAGTGGGCGCCAGAAATGTGTGATCGATTTTTAAGTGTATGAAATAAATGTAAATTTAAAACAAATCAAACACACCAATGAAACTTTAAATCAAAGCATAAAATAAAATAAATAAATGCAAAATCCATTTATGCTTCAAAGACGTTCCATTGTCCTCTATCTCCAGTGTTTTTGTCGATTCCAGCTTGCTCTCAGATCTTGGGCTAGGCTCAACGAGCAGTCTTTCTAGAGAACGAGATTAAAAATGGATGCATGCTATGCTAAAATATTATTAACGTGCTATGATTACTTGTTAAAAGAAACTAGAATTAAGAAATGCTATAAATGTTAAAGTTGATGATAACAATGCTAAAATGCTAATCACCTGAATGCTTGTATCTGATGTGTATGTGTTGTGTGTGTTGTAACCAATGCTTCAATTCACATGGGTATTTATAGAGTTTCCAAAAGATTTTGATTAGCTGATGTGATCAACGGCTTTGAAAATTCTTGGCAGATCGAACGATCAAAGATGGATAAGGCTGGAGAGAAAAATAGAAGAAAACCAGAAAGCAAGATTTGTTTCCTTTTTCGTGAAAAAGATAAGATGAGATGATAAAGATGAATTGTAAAAATCATCTTTTTGTAAGATTTTGGAAAGATTTTGAAGATAAATAATGAATTTACTGAATTCATTATTCATTTATTGGTGACATGAAAGATTTTCTTAAGATTTGGAGAATAATGGAGGATTAGTTTAGAAAATTTTGACAAACTTTTCCCCTGTTGATGTTACATTGCAGCGTTAGGCTTCTACTTTTGTCACAAGTGCAACCTATAATGATATGCATTCCCTAAGTAAGCTTAAGTAAAGTGTAATAAGTAAAATAGTTATTTACACCAACACCCCCCCTTAAGTGCAACTTGGGGAATGAAGACTCAATCTAACCATGTAAGACAAGATGCAAGATGGGTCCCAGCAACTGAGCCATGTTAGGTACCCATGTACAAATGCAATGCAATCTCTCACAAGCAGAGTAAAGATAGAAAAACCCAGTGGGAAAAAACTACCCCCCAAACAAGAGATGAGATACAAAAACTTATGAACACAGCATGAGAAGGACAAAACCCCATGTGAGGAAAAATTCCCCCCATACAAGAGAATAAGAAGAGAGACAAGGTAGCCCCCCCCTCAATGTACAATGATCACCCATGGAAGATGCTCAAGAAGGAATGAAGAAGCTACTCCAAAACTATCGGACAACGTTCCTCCCCTTAGGAAGAAACAATACCAAAGGTGCATGAATGAAGTCTCCCCAATCCACAAGTGAAGAAGGAAGAACCCTCAAAATGTAAGAAGTCTCTGAAATCTGCTCAAAGTTCCCTGTATTGATGTTGAAAGATGTCTTTTCCAAACCATGTGAAGCTGCAATGGCAAGTGCAATGGTTGCAGTGTAATCACTTCCTGGACCTTGTGAGAACCCCTTTGCAACAACATTTTCATCTACTGAAAAAGACAACTCAGGATCTAGCAAGGATGAAGGTAGAACTACTCCAAAGACAATGTCTCCTCAAGAGAGAAAGTGGCCTCCTCCAACTGTTGTACATATGCATCCACAATCACATCAACCTCAAAAGACTGATCATGTAGAGGAGGGTCGAAGTGTTCCCTCGCAAAAACTGAAGAGGAATCACCTTCATCAAAGAGAAGATGTAAGTAATCAAATGTGTCTCCCAAATCTGCAATGTAGGATTCCACAAACAAGCTGCCAATGTCTGTCAAGTAGTCATCCCATGAAACTGTTGTTGGAATACAAGGTATACATTGTTGCACTAAATCACAAGGCACTGAAACTGTTGGAACACAAGTATCATCAGGTATATCAGTCAATGTAGGTGATGGAATATCAACAATAGGCTCAAGAACCTCAGGAGTAGTGAGCACTCCAAGATTCAAGTAACCATACTCAATCTCCTCAAGTGTGTCCATAGTAGCATGAACTGAATCATCAATAGGAGCAAAATATGAGGTGTAGAACCGAGAACGATGATCAACCTCCCCAACTGTAACAAGAGCCCTGTTATGCAAATCTCGAACAATGACAGAATTTGGTGTGAGCTCTACACTCTTTCCTGTACCACTGTGTAATCTGATAGATGGAAAGGATGTTCCTTGACAAAGTAGGCACACATAGAACATCATTAAATGCTCCACCTTCAAAGTCAATAGACCCCTTCCCCAAACTGCCAAAGAAGTGTTGTTGGCCATCAAAATGGGTGGTGATGAACAGGAATCAAATGAAGAGAATATATCCTTGGAAGAAGTCATATGATTTGAAGCTCATGAATCAAGGATCCACCTATCTGAATTGGAATTTGCAACTGCAAGAAATGCTTGCCCCTTACATTTCTCATGTTGAGATGATGTAGATGAAGGAGATTAGCTTGATGTTGTTGCTATGAGAGTTGTACCTTTTCCCTTAGAAGTACAAGTGGAAGGAGATGAGTCCTCCCAATATGCATTTGGCAAGTTGATGTTGTTCTTCTTATGGATGTTTTTCAACTCATCAATTTGCTTAACATGACAATGATGCTCCTCATGACCAAACTTTTTGCAATATGCACATGTCGGTTGCTCCCTCTTGCTTGAATAGTTGTTCTTCTTTGACGAAGATGAAGTTGAGCTTTGGTGTGGAGGAGTTGATTGTTTGTTCTCTCCTTGTGGCTTTGGTGAAGATTTCTTTTGGTCTTTCCCTTTGCCTTGCTTGTTGTTTCCATGATTGACCACCAATGCTTTTGAAGTTGAAGACTTGAGAATGCCCATTTTCATCAACTTATTTTGATCAAGAATCAAAAGATCTATAAGAGCCTCAAAATATGGTGATTTGAAGTTGCTAATTGTCAATCATTGAGTCTGAAAACTTGAAACAAAGGCTGCATACTTCAACTAGAAGCTTGTCCAACAAGTTTAAGACCAATTGATCATCCTCTATCTCAATACCACAATCTTTTAGTTGTGCTCTTAGCTCATTTTCCTTAGTGACATAATCCTAAATGGTGTCAAAATCTTTGGGATCAAGGCTTAGGAGATCATGTTCAAGTTTCTATCCCTTAACCTTATCAACCTTGCCATACAAATTAGCAAGCTTATCCCAAGCTTCCTTGGTTGTAGTACATTTATCAACATGGAAAATGAGATCATTCGAAATAAACTTTCTTAGTGTATACAATGCCATAGAAGTTTTAGTGATCCAATCCATATATGCAATTGGATCTGCCTTAGGATTTGAAGGTGCAGTTATGGTTCCATCAATGTAATAAATTAAACCTTTTTTCATTAGTTTACTCCACGCACGTACTTTCCATGTAGCATAATTATGTGTAGTTAAGAGTGGAACTTTAGATGAACCCATGATGGAATGCAAGAGCACAAGAGAGAAAATAAGAACAATCACACAAGAGACAACCCCCCAAATTCACTCAATCAAAATAACCCCCCCCCCCAAAAAAAAGATGATTTTGGCACTTTATAATGCAGTGCGTATATAATAGGTCACTTGCAACTTGGCTAAGTGGACTTATGATTTCTGATTTACAACTTGCCACAAATAGGCTGAGAACAAACTAGAATATTCTTGTCTCGCCACCGGTGACCGTGAGGCGCATGGGCCATGGCTGGGAGGCCATGTGGGCCACAGAGGCAAATGATAAGACCCCACGTTCCAAAGACCGTCGACTAATTGAGATTCGCCAATCACTTTTTAACGCCACCGGTACTTTCCTTAGACTATTGGTTCTGCACTGAGCGTCGGTGATTGAAACGTCGATCGATGGGATCTCCAACAGGGTCAGAATCTCGAAATCTTTCAACGGATTTCTTCAAATGCTGTCAGGTGAAAATTTTGAAGTCGTCGGTAATTTTTTTGAATGTTGACTGTCGGCTTTTTAAGATTTATGGCCAACTGGTGGGTCCGCCGATTGGAAGAATGGAGCGCGGGTGTGTGGGGGTAAGGGCCCGCGTGGCCCACTACCGTGTGGCCACGTGGCCTACGTAGAGTGGCCTACAAACTGTCTGCATAGAAAAACTTTTCTTTCCCTTTTTTTTTTTAAATTTTTGATTTATAAAAATCAAAACAATACAATCTTTTATTTTTTATTTTTTGATTTATAAAAATCAAAAATCAAAATCAATTTGTAAAAATAAAATTTCAAAAATAAAAATATTTTTTATTCAAAAAAAAATTTTTGTTCAAAACTATAGAATAAATTAAAAAAATTGAAAAATACCCAAATTAGCATTTTTTTTCGATCTAGGGCTCCCGGTATCCGATTTTGATGAAACGAAAGGCAATCCCAACTGGAAACGGCCTTCTGAATCCGAATTTGAGGTCAAATCTGGTCTAGGACACACCAAAATGCTCCTTCTCCTCAGATTTGCCTCTTGACCACCTGCACACAAACTAAGATCTCCCAACAATGGCTATGCAAAGAACCTCCAACCGCTCTAATACCATGTAAGAACTTATGAAAAGCAACAACAGAATCTAGAGACTAAACATAGCACAAAAGAGAGAGAGAGAGAGAGAGAGAGAGAGAGAGAGAGAAAATGAGAGAATATGATGACTGTATTCTCAATATGCATGAAGATGCTCATGAAGATGGACAATTACAGGCATGTACAAGGCTTGCTTATAAAGACACGCTAGGACACAATGAAGGGCAATGATTGAGACAAGTGTCCCAATCATGTGTGCGGTAGGTAGATAGAAATAATAGATAATTCCATGAAAGGTGGATCACCCACCAAAGGTGGAATTATCATGCCACAAAAAGTGGAGATAAAAAGGTGATAACTAGATCACACCACAAATAGTGGAATTTCTCCTACACACTTTCCTAGGTGTCCAACTCATATCTCTCAATGTATGCACAAACCTAGATGCAAAATGCAAATAACTAGGTGTCACAAGTGCAACCTATAATGATATGCATTTCTTAAGTAAGCTTAAGTAAAGTTTAATAAGTAAAATACTTATTTACACCAACACACACAATTGAAATATTTTTTTGAAAGAAACATCCTTTCTCATACCTTAGAATAATACTAATCATGAGAATAATTAAAACAAGAAATCTAAATGGAAAGGGGAAGAGCAACTCGAGCTAGTGTTGGTCAAAGGCCTGGGAGGAATAATAATGAGGAACCAAAGGCATAAGGAGGGAATAAGGATGGGATTGAAGCAATAATAGAATTGTTAACTGAACAGAGGGATAAAATCAACTCTTTGAAACAAACCTTCGAACAAGACAAGATAACAACGAAAACATAGTTGAACCTGAAATTGAAAACCCTCTTGAAGGAGATAATCGAGAGGAGAACATAATGAATGTTATTGCACCTAGGAGGGAAAATCCTATTTTGGAATTAACTAAGGACTTGAAGAAAATCACCCCTCCGAAGTTTGATGGGAAACAATTAGAAGGGGCAGAAAATTGGCTTAATGAAATGGAAAAGTATTTTGAGTTAAGAGACTTCAACAAAAATACTAAGGCTTTATGGGGGTCCTACCAACTTGTTGGTGAAGCAGCTAGCTGGTGGACTAATGTCAAGGAACAAAATAAGTACGCCAAGGAAAACATAACGTGGGAACAATTTGTTGAACATTCCCGAAAAAGGTGGTTACCACAGCTATTTTTTGATGAAAAGGTGACTGAGTTCCACAACCTTCGACAAGAATCCTTGACAGTTCAACAATACTGGGACAAGTTTTCCAAACTACTAAAATATGTGCCAATATATCAACAAGATGAAAAGAGCCAAACTAGGAAATTCATTTTGGGGTTAAATACCAACATAGGGGTGAGATGCTTGGACTTCTAAAACTCTGCCACCTTTCATACCTACGAGCTTTTGTATCTTCATTTATATTTGTAGCTTGGTAGGGATAAAGAGGCCACATCAGCACAGGAGGTCTAAATGTCAAGGGAAACCACAATTCAAACCTCTCTTGAAGGCCCAACTGTATGTATTTGTTTGATCTTTTCAACATTGCCGTAAAATTCAGGAGATTGTAAGGCTCAGACCTTCTTAACCCAACAGTCAATCTCTCCCATCTCTTCTCAATTCTGGAGTATGACAGCTTCCAAAATGAGTATGTTTTTTCTTGAAACTCATCATACACCTGTTTTCTAAGATCAAATATTTTCATCCTAACTGTATTATTATTATGGCCATATGCCACAGTAAGCCAGGTTTTCAACATTGTATAGGTGTCTAAACTCTCAGGGCGCAATGGAATAGGCTCATCCTTTACGGCTTCTTCATATGCTTCCAATTGCCTACCATATTTAGCTTTGTTTTCTGCCAAAGACATGAGTGATCTTAAATGAATGTTGCCAATGTACAGAAGTGGATTTCACTCTATTTCAGAGGGAATTATAAAGCCATGTAAATAAAATTCGCACAAAGAATTCCTTAGCCAATTAGGAGCCGCCTGGTATGCATCATAGAATGCTTTAGCAGTGTGAATAACAGGATCTAGATCCCTGGAAATTCTCATTAATTGGAACCACAAAAATTGTTCCTTGAGACACAGAGCATAAACTCTAGGCGGTGGTCTACACTCCATAATCTTACCAGTTATTGTCATCATTTCATTCATTTTCTCCTTTAACTCCTGAATTTCATGTTTTTTCCTTTCAATGTCTCTTTTCAGTTTCTTCTTTTCTTCCTCCCAAAGACTTTGTTGCATTTCAGTCTTGACTAGGTGGCGGAAACTCAAAGTCTGCAATGTGACCGGTCTCCATGTGTTTCTAAGATATTCCAAGAATTCAATCAAAAATGTCTTTTTGTAGACAACCATGGCTTGACAAGCTTCAGGGGGTAATGAAGCTTCATTGGCCACTTCCAATTGTTTAGGCTGTTCTTCCCCTTGCTGCAGGATGAATTCCTATTGTTGTAGTGGAGAAGACTGTGCTTCCTCCGAAATCTGCATAGCCGCAGCAGCCAAGTCATCGAGACTTGGTACCCCCCTTTCATTATGCTCAACTTCCCTTGTCTCAATTTGTTCTTCTTCAGGAATAACAAATGGACTCTGTACATCATTCTCAGATACATCCAGAGAGACATCATGTTCAGAACCTACAGATTCCTTTGAAATTATGATAACTTCAGGTTGAGGTGAAGCAGGGGAGACTTTACAGTGTTTTCTTGTTGAAAGTCTTCTTGGCAATGTTGCAGCTATCGGAGGTGCTCTTGTAGCTTTCCTCTTTCTGCATTGCCTAGAGGGCTTTGCCTTATCAAAAGATGATGGTGAACTTGTGGTGGCAACATGCATTGTTGTAGGAAAAGATGCTGCAGGAGTAGAGCGTTGCCTTTTCTGAGGATGAGGGTCAGATTCTGGGGTTTGTTCCGCCCTAGATGACGCTCCTGCCTTTGTTTTTCCTTTTTCTCTCCTGCTAGCAGACCTAGTTTGCACCCGGGCAGAGGACTATGGTGTGAAGGCTATAGGTCTAGGTTTTGCAGAAGCAGATAACCCTTGCCCTGCTTTCCTACTGGTAGATGCTATTTTCTCTTTCTTTTTCTTAGGCCATGGAGCAAGTGCCCTAGGGGGTTCTGGAAGTTGCAGGCTCTTTTGGGCAACAAATTCTTGAAGCGGGAAAGGAAGTTACAAGCTTTAACTTCAGCAAGAAAATCTTTTAGGAGTAATAATTTCAAGAGGAAACAAGAATTCGGAAGGAACCAAAACTTTAATAAGAACCTAAGGAACAATTCATCAGAAAGAAAACCACCTCCAAATCCAAATCAAAGAAACAATGGAAATCATGGTAGTAGAAACAACTTTAACAAAAATAATGAGCCAACAAATCAACCAAGGCTCAACGAAGCAAGAAATAACTAGCCTAGAAATCCAATGCAACGAGGCCCACCAAGCGGATGTTTTATGTGTGGAGGGAGTCATTTTGCTAGAGAATGTCCAAGGATGCAAGGACAGATGAGAGCAAACCAACCTCAGAGGGGGCCTCCACAAAGGATTCACGCAGCAATAAGAAGTCGACGAACTCAATCCCAGAACATACCCATAGAGACAACACGTACACTTAGTGGAAAACTGGTCTTAATTCTAATAGATACTGGATCATCTGAGTGTTTTATTTCTCCAAAATTAGTAAGAAAAAAATCATTAAAATTTAATCATTTGGAATAATCATGGACAATTCAGTATGGAGATAAGACAATTAAAGAGGTAACCCAGTGTCCATCTAATGCGGAAATACAATTTCCTAACTTCAATAAAAAAAGTAGATCTTTATGTGGCACCCTTAGGATCATATGGTGTGATTATTGGAATGAATTGGTTGACAGATCATCAAGCAAATGTAGATTGCTACAAAAAATGGGTAGAATGTTTAGATGATGTGGGAAAAGGGGTTGTAATTCAAGGGAAACATAGACTTATAAGTATGGAAATCATATCAACTATACAATTGAAAAAGGAGAAGAGAAAGGGAGCTCTAGTATACATGGTTACCATGGATGAAAAGGAAGAAGGGAATATTCCAACCCTCCAAAATTCTCCTTTCCTTCAAGATTTTAGTGATGTGTTTCCAAAGAACTACCAAGGCTGCCCCCAAAAAGAAAATTTGACTTCTCCATTGATATAGTTCCAGGAGCTGAACTTGTGTCTAAGGCACCCTATCGAATGAACACAACTGAATTGGTAGAACTTAAGATGCAATTAGAAGAATTACTTGGGAAAGGTCTCATAAGACCAAGTGTATCCCCTTGGGGAGCACTAGTTTTGTTTGTTAAAAAGAAAGATGGAACCCTAAGGCTATGTATTGATTACAAAATGTTGAACAAAGTCACAATAAAGAATAGGTACCCTTTACCATGCATTGAGGACCTTTTTGAACAAATGAAAGGAGCAACTATGTTTTCTAAGATAGATCTTCGATCAGGGTATCAACAACTCAGGATAAAGGAGGAAGATATCCCAAAAACAACCTTTAGAACAAGGTACAGACATTATGAGTTTACGGTTGTACCCTTTGGTGTGACTAATGCTCCGGCTACCTTTATGAACTTAATGAATAGTGTATTCCACGATTACTTGGATAAATTTGTCTTGGTCTTCTTAGATGATATCTTGATTTATTCCAAAAATGAGGAAGAACACCTAGCATACCTTCAGTTAGTTTTGCAAAAGTTGAGAAAACATAGGCTATATGGGAAATTATCAAAATGTGCATTCTTTGAAAGGAAATTCCATTACTTAAGTCACATAATTTTAGAAGATGGTATTGCAGTAGATCCAGATAAGGTAAAAGCCATAGAAGGATGGCCAATTCCAAAAAATGTGTCAGAGGTAAGAAGTTTTATGGGGCTTGCAAGTTATTATAGGAGATTTGTAGAGGGTTTCTCAAAAACTGCAAATCCAATCACTTCATTACAAAGGGGGTAATAAATTCTTGTGGACTGAACAATGTGATAAGGCTTTTCAAATTTTGAAGGAAAAATGAACCACTACACCAATCTTAAAGGTTCCAAATTTAAATGGACACTTCTTAGTTATGACAGATGCTTCCATTGAGGGTCTAGGAGGGGTGGGGTACTCATCCAAGATGAAGGTGCGGTAGCTTATGGGTCAAGGAAATTTAAAACTCATGAAGTAAACTATGCACCTCATGATTTGGAACTAGCAGCCATTGTTTGTGCTCTTCAAAAATGAAGGCATTTTCTCTTAGGAAAATCATTCAAGTTAAAAACTGATCATCAAGGACTTAAATACACTTTCACGCAACCTCACTTGAATGCTAGACAAAGAAGATGGTTAGAATTCCTAAGTGAATATGATTTTGAGATAAAATATATCAAAGGAAAGGAAAATAGGCTTGCAGATGTTTTGAGTACAAGGAGGCACTTGATGAATATTACAATATTTAAAACTACTTTTAAAGAACAAGTGCTAAATGAGCAAAAAGAAGATTTATGGTATAAGCAAGTTAGATCAACTTTAGAAAGTGATCCAACTGATCCTAGAATAAAGGGATACTCTCTAGATGGTGATAAGTTGCTTCGATAAAATAATAGCATATATGTCCCAAACTCTAAAGATTTGAGAGAATTGGCTTTAAGTGAAGCTCACGATACCCCCCTTATGCTGGACATCCAAAGCGAAACAAACTCCATTCAGACCTTAAGAAGTTTTATTTTTGGCAAGCAATGAAAAAAGACATAGTGCTATATGTAGCTAAATGTCTTGAGTGTCAGAGAGTGAAGACAAAACATTGTCACCCAGCAAGACTACTATACCCTCATGATATACCGCATCCTAAGTAGCAAGTCATTAGCATGGATTTTATACAAGGACTGCCTACGACACCTTATAGGCATAACACAATAATGGTGGTAATTGACAAACTTATCAAAGTTGCTCACTTCATAGCAGGTAATTTAATAGATGATGCTCTAATTTTGGCTAAACGTTTTGTAAAAGAAATTTTTAGGTTGCATGGAATTCCAAAAAGGATCATATCAGATGGGGATGCTAGGTTCACTTCAAGGTTTTAGACAACTCTTTAGTCGGCTTTGAGAATACAATTATATTTTAGTACAGCATACCACCCTGAGATAGATGGCCAAACTAAAAGGACAAATCAAATTGTGGAAGATCTTCTACAAATGTACTCTATGGACCAACAATCTAAGTGGGAAGAATATCTTCCACTAGTAGAAATTGTGTACAATAACTCTTTTCAAGCCTCCGTAGGGATGGCTCCATTTGAAGCACTTTATGGAAGAGCTTGTCGCACACCTTTGAGTTGGGATAATCTTGAGGATAGAGTGATAATTGAACCTGATATGTTGAAGGAAATGGAAAATCAAGTCAAGTCAATTAGACAAAGGTTAAAGGAAGCAACAAAAAGACAAAAGAATTATGTGGATAGGAAAAGAACACAGAGGGAATTTGCTAGATGAAAAAGTTTTCTTAAGGGTCAAGCCATATAAAAGTTCTATAAGTTTTGGTAAAAAGGCAAAGTTGGCACCTCATTATGTGGAACCCTTTGAAATCCTAGAAAAGATACCTCCCTAGCTAAGTCATATCCATGATGTTTTCCATATATCTCTTCTTAAGAAGTATGTTCCTAATGAGAAACATGTTTTGAATTGGAATGCATTACAAGTCCAAGAGTCTGGCAAAATAAAAATATAGCCATGCAAAATCTTGGAGAGGTGTCAGTACCAATTATGCAACAAACTAGTTGACCAAAGTAAAGTACAGTGGAATCAATATGATGAAGACATTGCTACTTGGGAAGATACAATTGAATTACAACAGTCATTTCCCTTCTTGTTTTAAGATACTATATTTGTTTTCCTTGTTTCAAAATACTTTTAGATACTATCTCTTTACTATTGCAAACTTATTGAATAAGCGCACTGGGACGATGTGCAATTAAGGGGGGAAGGATGTCACGACCTCTCTTGTTATTCTAATTATGACTACTATTTGAATTTTCATATCCTATTCAAACATATCAAAATTTAAATTTTAGTAAACTAATATCATCTATTTGAGAATCAAATCAAAACAATAATTAACCCAACAATTGATTTAGTCATAATATAACTAGCAATCGCACCTTGGGATGCAATGGGTACGCCGAAGACAATATAGTGAATTTTGTGTTAATTTTGTTTATTTAAAAATGGGAAAACTGATTTACAGCTGTAAAGTACAAATATTTTTTTTATTTAATTAAGTTTGAACTATAAAAGAAAAAATTAGAAGGATAAATTAATTAAATAAATGATTGAAACTTATGTAATTAATGTTAGCATGTAATTGATTTTATTTAATTAAAATTGTAAGGAAATATATGTCGAATAAATTAAGTGTTGTTAAAATGCGGATGATTTTAAATGTCTACACTATTTACATAACAAAGTCCATGAAATTTTGGCCCCAACCATAAACTGTTGTGTTTGATATCCTTGACTGTAGCAAAGCCGACCATGAAAGTTGAAACAAAAAGAATCTGCAAGAAGTCCTCAAAGAAGAATAGTACAGTATGGTTCCATGGGGCTTGGGCATCTATTTTCATGGAGCAGAAGGTATCATGGAGAAAAAATAATTATAATACAGGATTAATTGGAATCTTTTTCCTGATAAATAGTAGCCCTTACCTTTTAGAACTGAAGATTTCAGCAAGTGAAATTGGGTTGGGGCTAGAAATTGTTGCCCCAGTTTAGGAGTTTTTTCTGCCACTTGTCACACATCTAAAAATTTAGATTCCCACCACAGAAAAAATGGAGGGAAATAATGTTTATTTATTATTTTTTTATTCAGAGCATTCTATTCCAACTTCATGGGACCACCTGCTTCCCTAAATTCATAAACTGCACTACTAAATTCATAGGACCACCAGCCTCAAAATATTTGTAAAAAATCTCAGCAGTACCCACTGAATTAGGAAGCCCCTCCATAGAACCTTACCCTTATAATTTGAAATGTCCGTGACTTGTACTGTAAGAACATGTCTTGAAGAGGCAAAGACAGGTTCAAATGAATATCAACATACACTCTGGAAGTAATTGGTGATTGATCATGTGAAAAGATATTCGTCAGGATTTACAAATTAACTTCTGAATAGATTTATTTAAGAAAAAGAAGAAAAAGAAAAGAAAAAACCTAACCCTAACCCCAAAATAAAAATTTCCGGTCTGCCTGTGCTCTGTATCTTTCCTGCTTTCAATGTAAAAATGAGCCAAACAAAGATCTCTAAAAAAATCAGAACCACAGCAAAATCAGAACCACGGCAAATGCTACATATCAGATTTACTAATCACAAGTTTTTCGCCTGTAATGCTACTATGGTTTCCATGGGAAAGACTTGTCCAATACTCATTCTATGAAGTTGAAATCCACACACACATTAACTGTTGGACTGTAAACCTGATTGCAGGATTTCCGTTAGTTGTATGGTTGCTAATCAATCACTGACTGTGCAACGGTGTATGAAAGAACTTAGTTTTACAGATCCTATGCATATAAAAAACTTTCTTGTAATTATAGTACACGTTGTTTATTACCTGGCCTCAGTGATATAAAAAAGAAAGCATATCTATTCAAATCAAATGGTATCGTCAAAAGAGTTCTACAAAATTTTGTATTTAAGTGAGTAAAAATAATTCCTCTGGTGAAATGCAGCCTTTGCAATAAAATGCAATAACCAGATAATTAAACTTGTCTCTTAAACTTTGCCTCTGATTCTGATAATTTACATTGAATGCTCAATCTCTCAAACCACAGTCCGATTCTCAATAAAAAAAATCCCTTAATTTGGTAACATATATCTCAAGCTCAGTATGTTCTTGAGGAAAAAAAACATTAGCTGAGCTATTTACAGGGGATGGACTTGTAAACTCAGACGTTTAGTATAAAAACTTAATTACATAGAAAGAAACCTAGTGCAAACTTCATAGAAGGGCAC
The DNA here is from genome assembly GCA_007258455.2 of Sequoia sempervirens. NCBI lineage: Eukaryota > Viridiplantae > Streptophyta > Pinopsida > Cupressales > Cupressaceae > Sequoia > Sequoia sempervirens. The sequence continues at coordinate 72,363 of VDFB02023123.1, forward strand.
AATCTAAACTTTACTTAAGTCTATGCAACATATCAGCAAACAGCTCCGTGCTCCAGTCTGCATTGGACCACTTCAGGTACTTTAACCAAATAACTACAGAAGCTCGAACATCCAGATTCTTACTTTTTGTAAGCGAAAAAATTGGATTAGATATGAGAACCAACTGAAATAAACCCAAAAGGATTAATGCCAGTAATGTACCGTAATTAAAACATATTGTCGAGAAAAGTCAGTGTAAATACAAGAACTATACATTGGACCATCAAAAGCGTTATGCTGCTGTATGCAGTAAAAACAGACGAATCACTAATCCCGACCAAAAACCGACAATCTCCAATAGATGGGTCTGCAGTAGTGATCATTCCAAGCCCATCAAAATTACAGCTATCACCCGACTGATTGTGTAAGTGATAGTAGCTGTTAAAAGCATAGGAGATATTAGCCGGTACTCCAATTTTACTGCATGAACCTCCAGGAAAAAGGGCCGTGCAATTTGCAGCTGAGCAAGCCAGTTGAACATAACTTGAAACATTGGTGAGGTCAAGGTTGTCATTTGCAACACACCACCTTGAAGAGAAATACTGAACATTTTCTGCACTCTCCAGATCCTTTGATCCTTGTCCCAAATCAACCTCATATTTGACCTGACCATCAAAAGTGAATATGCCCCAGTGCCTTTCAAAATTTCCAGCTACAATGCTCTTTTGGTCCTCATCTAGCAGACTATAAATATAGGTTCCTACAGGGGGGTTTCCTGGTCTAAGTGGGGTGCCCTTGTTGCTTTTGATATAGTTTATCAGCCCTTTGTTGAATCTTTTTGCATTGCTAATAGTTGCATTGGCTGCTCCTTCAGTTGGCCATCCAATACCCCCAATGATGATTGGCATTTGGCCAAAGCCAATTTGTTTCAAGGCTGTCTCAAGTGAATCAAGGATTCTTTCAAAGTCATTGTGGTAAACTCTCCGCCCATCAATAAATAGATGAGTGCTGTTCTCAAAAAAGGGATGATGTAATGAAGAATTCTTATTCTGATGAACATCTAAGAAAGGATAAATATTGACCACAAACGGAGACCCATTCCTACTGAGGAACGAAACAAGTTGATGCATAGTCTTATTCAAATCAGGCCTAAAGATTGCTTTTCACGGCACCTTAGACTGGTAGGCATCAGCATTGCAGGGAACCACAACTTTTACTTGATTCGCAAGATTTGCCTTTTCCAAGGCCTGTTGTATGTTGACCACTGCAGGAAGCACAAATGCCTGAAACTGTCCTTTGTAACTAGCAAGAAAAGGTTCATTTCCCACAGCAATATACCTGTATCAGAAACAATTTCATTTTTTGTTAATAATAATGACAGAGGGAAATCACATATGGAAAACTGACTATTATTAACTCCAAGATTTCAAGTAAAAAAATTGCACAGATTTTTCATTAAGGTTTTCTCCATTTGACTGAGATGAAGACAATCTAGAAATGATTCTACGTTTCGATGGTAGAGCATAAACATTCCTTCTATTGTCCAATACCTCCTATAAATGCAGCATGTGTTTCCTATAGGGGGGCAACAAAAAAAGGATAAATCATTTTTTTCTTTAATGATGTAAGGCTTCTAAACTCGAAGCAATCAGCAACCATACCGTACACACTAACATGGAAGGAATGCCCTTATTGCAACTCTGCTTTTTGCACACAGCCAAAGTCATTTTAGGAAACCAACAACCCCAAACCATTGAACCATAATTGTAACTACAGGATTTGTCACCATTGAGTCTGCCTTTTAGTAGAGTTGTGGAAGTGTCAATTTGAGCCTAACATGATAAGTTAACCTCACAAATAGTTCAAATCATAGTTGGAAAACTCGGACTCAGCGCGGACTCAGCAGCCCAAAATAGGACTCGGCAAAAAACTCAGCTAGGACTTGGCAAACAAGAAAATTGTAGTTTTACAAAAAAACAAAACTAAATTAATGCAGTTAGAGAACATAAGAGCCTAATTTGATATCACTTTCTCATAATTCAAATATTACACATGTTATATGATCTTCAAACACTGACTATTTGAAATTTCATCATTCATATTCATAGTTTCAAATTTTCAAATGAAAAAAACAAACAAAAAACAAGTTTTAAAAATTCATACTCATTATTTCCAAGCGGTGCCAAGAGTCCTAAGTTGGGACTTGGGAATCCGATTCTAGGACTTGCGCGAGTCACTTGCCAGGACTCGGGAGTCCTAGCCTAGACTCTTCAGGACTCGGCTCGGGAGTCCTTGGCGAGTTGACTCGGCGAGCCCTAGGACTCGGGAGTCCCAAGAGTCTTTTCTAGGACTCGGAGAGTCCTAAGAGTCTTTTCTAGGACTCGGAGAGTCCTCAAACTATGGTTCAAATAATATGTTTATATCAGACACCATGAACAGGCGCTGGAAAAGAAAAGAAACTACTATTTTTAGCAAATCTGTTTTTTCAAAGAATCACAAAGATAGGTTCATTCATCAAATTTTCTATATTTAGCAGCTGCTAGTTTTAGAAACTATTGATTTTATGAAGTTGTTTTTTCCAAGACAGTTACCTTTTCAGACGGAGTTGCTTTATTAGAGGTTCTATTATTGGACAGATGCCTGAGAGCCTATTTTTAGGTTGCTTTAGCTAGCTCTTATTTATTCTTTATTTAGAATTGTTCTTGCTTTAAAGTTCTTTCTTTCCTGCTTTTCAAAAACTTTCAGCATTTTGCTTTAAAAACGATGATTTTTGGGATAAATTAATTATTATCCTGAATCCCCAAAATTGGATAGTTTGCAGTGTTCCACATGGATGCACTTCCCTCCCCCTACAAACCCCAGGAAACCAAAACCTCCCAGGAATGCAGAGGAAACTTCCCCTGCTATTCCCCCCACAGCCACCAACAAGGTGAGAGCATTTCCAAGACACCCTACAAAAGCAGAGGACATCTCCAAAATATTGCCCCAAATTAGCAACATTGAGGGGATGCCTTGACATCCCTGAGACGCCCTAAGAACTTCTTGAAGTCCCTCAACTGTCTCTGGGACACTGGGGAGTCCCCACAATTTCTTTATGTCCTGATAACGAGTTTAATTTATGTCAAAGCTTTGAATAGACAGTCAACATGATGGCATGTACAAATGGTTGACCTTACAAGAATGAAGGAATTTACATGGTACTGGAGGCAAAATAGATTATTAAAACAGTTATTACTGTTTTAGTATACTCAGATGTGCGCTCTCTTATCTTAACTTCAGGAAGTTGGTGCTTAGATATTTTTTAGACAATAGTCAAGTATAAACTATAAAGCCCTCATCATTTAGACTGGTCAGATTCTCCAGCTTCACCGTCAGTTCTCTGAAGAGTGAAGAATTAATAAAAAATAATGACTTGGTGTTGGAGAAAACATAGTGATAAAATTGTGAAAAATGCCATGTGACATGAAGGTCCAAGTGGTCTCAAAGGCCTTAATTTGGGGTTTGTGGCAGGAGCTCTGCCCCTTGACCCCCACCCTGTATCATAAGCTCGCTAACCTCAGACCCTGCAAGCCGCATTGCCCCTTGACCCTGCTAGGGTCTCTGCCTCCAACAGCCCCACGCATCTCTTCCCCTTCACCCCCCCAGCCCTCTCTCTCTATATATATGGATATATATTTGCAGCCCTTCTATGGGCAATAATTCTTCATCAAAGACTGGAATAACGAGTTGTGAGGAATAGACAATTTTTTCCTCTTTTTCCAAACTTTGTTGTGCAGGATAGTGACTTCTTGCTTGAAGATTTTGCTTCTTGGTTTGTGCTTCTCTTTCCCAAAACTTGACATGAAAAAAGAGTCATCCCTTGGTATGCAAGACTTGACTTCATATCAATGTTCCACAAGAATCCATCCCCCAAAGCGCAGGTCATTTCCAAGATGAGAGCGTCCCCAAGACATCAAGATGCCAAGGGGGCATTCACCCACTCCTACTGCCACTAGTAAGGAGGAGATGTGCCCAAGGCATTTCCCTCAAAGAGGGGACGTTTCTAGGGCATCCTCTAATGGGGACATTGAGTGGGCGTCAAGGCATCCCCATGGCTGCTCAAAAACTTCAAGTTTCTCGAATGTCCCAAAAACTGCCAGTCGTTTAATCCAAAATAGTGAGGACGTGGAGTTGAGAAATTAAAGAAAATTGTGATAAGATAATGAAAATTGGTGTGCACCATGAAGGTCTATGTGGTCTTGAAGGCCTTAATTTGGCTTGGTGGCAGGGGCTCCACCCCCAAACCCCCACCTGTCACCAATGCCCCACCATCCCCAAACTTAGGCGCTCTGTCATCCCCTCATTTCAAGACTCTATGGAACTATGCTTCAAACACATGATTTATTCTTCTTATTGCCATTAGTAAAGCTGATAGCAATTGCATATAGTCATCTTCAATTTGGCATAGAAATCTTCCACCTTTTTCTTCTTACTATCAGCAGTGGCAGCATTTTTAATCAGACCTATCACTACATGGTATAAATGCAAAACTTGTTCATAGGAGGTAGAGGGCCAAGGAGATTCATTTACTGTTTGTTGGGAGAGCAAAGGTTCAAGGCACTATAACCCCTAGTCGAGTCAATAAATTGGTAGTACAGAATTTCATCCAACCTTGTTGATTTTGCTGATTGAGGCACAAAGGACAACGACCAAACATGCAACAGATATGGGAAATCATATCAAACAAGTGATTTCCAAGGTCCCTTCATGATTGAGAGGGTTGGCTTCCTTTTTATGGTGGGTAATTATTGGGTTTTGTTGGAAATGAAGGAATGGTAATCATCATTCAGAATAAAAGCAAAAAAGCACTTCAGGAAACTCAAAAAAATCATGAGTCAAAAACAAAAGGCCTTCTTTCTCAAATGAATAGGAGTGATTAGTAAAGATCATTTTGACAACTGAGGGGTAAAGAATAAAGAAACCACTGAAGGCTTAGTTCTTCAATCAGCATAGACTACACAGTAATGACATAAACTTGGAGTTGGAACATTCAAACTCCTAGTTGGCAAGAAAACGATTCCAGTACAAAACACCACAGGCTGGTGTAAGTAGTGGGCCTTTATATTCACATTCAAACAAACAAAGCTTAAGTCAAATTTTAATAGAACAGATATATGCACTATTTATAACAGTCCGTCACTACAATCTTCACATATAATCCCATCCTGTAGTAAAACAGATCTTTAAAGAGATAACATACGATTTACAACATATTTTCAGTAACCATTAAGGCCATGCACAATAAGATAATAACAATTTGCAGGCCCTTTCAAGGGCAAGGAGAAGATTATACAGGTAATAATTGTGATTTTACTAAATTAGTTCAATACTGAACCGACAATGCAAAAGGACGCTCATTGATCTGCCCCACAATGTTAATGCCATGAAATACTGTGCCTAACATTGAAACCACAAAACTACTGTGCCTAACATTGAAACCACAAAACTTGAGCATCTGACAGTTTCAAATGCATGACTTATCAACATTTCCAATTAAAATTTGTTAAATCCCACTTAATCAAGGAGGCCTTCTGTATATTAATTTGACCCGAACTTGGACCCACTGGCTTAAACTGTTACAGAGTAACTGAGGCTAAGGTCTGGTTCCTCCGAAATTTAAGCTATATGATAAGATAAAACCTAAGTAATGTTTATATGAACATCAAACAATACTCAGAAGAAACACAGAAAAAAATGCAGGGGACGAAAATAGCTGCTAAAACTGATATGCAACACTCTTTATTAGTATAGACTATAGACAATATAGATTCACAAAGATGTTGAGCGGTGCCGATAGGATAAGGCCAAGGACATGCAGCTTGCCCAAGAACCAGGTATGCAAATGAAAATCTCAATGTACATTCAGTTGGAAAAGACGCCAGTGAACAGCACAATGTGGAAAAGGGGAAATGTACAGTGGCTATGATATTTACAGGAGGGGGTATTACTACCAGAGTGATTCTCGTCATGTAGTATTATGGCCTGCTAATATTCGCTGTAGTGGAAATTATTTGATAGACAACATATTCCCAATTTATATTTCTATGGCTTGGGCCATTTTTTGATATGGTTTGGGCCATTTTTTGATATGGCCCTTTTCACCTAGATAGGTAACTAAAACCAAACTGTCATGAAACAATCTCAGAGTCTCTGACAACTAATATGAACCATACTGGTTTTATAACAAGACAAGCTAAGGCCCTAACCAGTACAGTGGGCCATTTTAAAGGACAGGGGAAAACCTCGAACGCTTGGGAACTTGAGTACCACCTGGTTGCAACTGCTATTCTAATATCAAATGAAACTTGTAAACTTAATGGGTGAAAAGAGACTAATGGTGATGTACAGACCTGATATCAACACCACCCTTGAAGGCATATCTGGTGACATTATCATGAACCCAACTCCTTGCAGCTGCTCGGGACTTGCTTAAAGTTTTCAGCATTTGATTGGGCACACCCAACATGACATTTATGTGGGTCCCTGTAAGAGCTTCCAAACCCTCGCTGTAGACAACTGCTACTTCAATTGTTCTCTATGACCGACCTTTGATTGTTCTCTGACTGACGTATGCTATCTAATCTGCATTGAAGCGTCAATTACTCTCTGCATTCAATTCCGCCTACCTACAAATATAGACTTCGTGGCTGGCGAAAACGATCAATGCTTCACAATCATTCAACCTTCTTGCAAGCCCTATCGGTGCTTTTGGACTGTCGGCGGACAAAATGGCGAGCAGCTGAGATGGATTTCATCCGGGAAAAATGGCGAGCGGCTGAGATGGATTTCATCGCAGGCGATTGCCTGTCCACCAATCTACACCGTCGGAGGTAAAAATGCCTCGCAAATACTAAGCGTAGGACGCCTTCGGCGTAACAAGTAGATGGTTACCTAAGTAGTGATATTTATTAACATGTAGTCAAGTGCATGAATTAGATGCTGATAAAAATTAAACACTTTCTCCCACGTCTACCAAGTCTTTTTCAATCAGATCATGAGTCATTTATCATTAAATTGATATCTAACAAGACTTAAGGCTCGGGAGTTTGGAAGTCAAAAGACATTCACCAACCTTAACCATCAAATCAGAACTGCCAGGAATGAAGAAGGATTAGCATGTGCACACTACCGACCAACCCCAGCCGCCCAACGCCGAGTTTGGTCACCCCACCCCATCCATGTTATTCACATGGGTTATAATTCAACTGCCCACACTAAATTGTAGAGCTAACTTGCATATTACAGACTACAAAGAATTAATGCATTTTGTCTATAAAACGGATGGATGGGCCTGCGTTTCAGAGCATTCTAGTTCTACGTTCTGTGAAAAACTCCAAAGGGGTGTTCAATTGCAGACTTCAGGAGGGAAGCGTGTTGACCTGAGCCATATCGTTCACCGTGGATCTGTTCCTGGAATTAGCGCTACAGGTAGGATTTCATAAAATTCTATTATTTTCTTCATTACAGTGAACATTTCATAAAGTGGGAATTAGATATAATAGATTCATAGTAATATAGTCTCATAACTGGGAAAAGGATCTCTGCGCTAGCCAAATAATGAATCTGAGTCCATAGAATAATAGGGATCTACAATAGTTCCATAGATTCAATTTAGAATGAAGTTGTGATCACCTAGATAATTGTAGTCATATCTGGTATATGGAACCTAAGATGTATTTTGAAATCATTACATATACATTTTCCTTGTGATATCTCGTGGTTATTCAAAAATTTGATGCAGAGCATCGCTCTCTTTTTCCTCCATTTTGGTAGATTTAGTTTGTATTTGAGTGTGTTTGTTTCTAATGTTGTGTTAAGTTCCCTTGTCGATTCTGCTTGACAATCAACAGTTTTCAATTTATTGTAACTGTGATGAAACGACAGTTTTCTTTAAGGTTGGTTGTCGACAGTTGGAGGCAACGAATGTATGAAGGAGTAGGACGCTTAAACAGAGGAGGCTGGGCAGTTGGAATGAAAAGAGGCAGATTGTGAAGGAAGTGCGGCCTGCAGGAGAGAAATAAAGGCGTTGAAGTGACAATGGCATTGGTCGACCCATGAAGGTCGAGTTCGGTCTAGAGGGGATGTGCAATGTAACCAAGGTACACCAACGAGGTTTTCGCATACTAGCACTTCTTACCATTCAACAACTTATTATCCTTTAAAATCTCAAATACTCTTTCAAGATGAGCTAAATGTTGTACATTCAACCTATTGAAAACCAATATATTATCTAAAAGAAAAATATGTAAGAGTCAATTAATGGTATCAATACCTCATTCAAGAGACATATGAAGGTAGTTGGTGCATTGCATAACTCTGGTAAAACCAACCACTAAAAGAGTCCTTGACATGTCTTAAATGTCATTTTCCACAAATCTTCGTCTTTGACCCTCATTTGATGATATCCAAATTTGTGGTCCAATTTCATAAAGCACTTGGCATATTGTAATTTATCCGGTAGATTTTGAGGCAGTGGATACTAGTTCTTCATGATAATCAATTCAAACCTCAATAGTCTATGCAAATCAAGCACATACCATATTTCCTTGGCACTATGACAATAGGCAGCTCCTTAGGTTACACTGATAATTCGGAAAATTTACTCACCAAATTGTTTATACCTTGTTAATCTCGATGAGTGCATATGTCATGTAGTTCTTTTAACATCAACAACGGCAGACTTGACACTAACATTGATCAACTAATTGAATTTTTTTCTTCTAGAGAACATATAAAGTGTAGACTTCTTTCTCTACAATCAACCTATATTTATTAGGCTTTCTCCAATACATGATGTAAGTATGGACTTCCAAATATAACCCCGCATATACCTAACAATACTACATCGACCAACACTTCATCCTGGAAATTCATCCCTATCAAAAACATGGATGTGCATTAATTCTTCACCTTGATGTCTATGACATCTTCTAACCAACCAAAACAAAAAGTTGTGGATGATCTACCACTTGCAAACCCAATTCATTAACCAAATTCCGAGATGTTAAATTGGTTTGAGAATATGTATCAAAAGAGAGTAAATTTTTGTCCGTAATGTGGATATTGATACGACAAAACTTCATCATTTCTTTCCCCTCTTTTGCTATCACATCCAAATTGGAGTCACCATGAATCTGTTTTCCTCTATTCATTACTATTGTATTGGCATCTTTCTTCTTTCATCTTCTCTAAGATAACTACAAATCGAAGTGTAGCCTCCAACATTTTTCTTCATTATGGCATTCTTTTCCACAATGGGCACACTATGATTTTCCCTTACTCTTGCCTTTGTCCTAGACTATATAATATGCATTCTTTTTTGCATTCTCCTTATCTTTCTCCCTATTATTCTAACCTCCTTGTTGTTGTTGTCCCTTTTTTTTAATTTTTATTCTTAAAAGATAACACCTTCTTATTGTCCAAAACAACATAATGGGCCTAAGCACATGCCTCGTCAATGTCTTGAGCCTTAACCATGAGCATTGGTGTTTTTAAGTGATCGAGTAGCTCGCCTATGTTCATCAACACATGTCCCTTTTCATGACAACTCTCTATAGCTGAACAACCCTCCTATAAAACTCACTGGTATATTTGAATGTACACCTTGTCCTTGTCATTATCAAAAGTGGGGCCATTGAATAACTATATCTTATTCATAATAAATGGGATAAAATTGCTTGTTCAACACGTCCTTGAAGTCTTTCCATCTCAAAATTGGAGCCACTTTGTGACATTCAAGACATGATAAGTAGCTCCCATATCATGTGAGAACATGGCCAAATAACTTGAGCCTTACAGACGAGATTTGTTGATGAGGGGAAAGCTTGTGAAGGCTAAAATACACCTCCAATTAAGATATCCGCTGAGCCAACTCCTCAACACTAATCTCTCCATCCTATAATTGTACTTCAATCTTTCCTTCAACCTTAAAGGAACTCAATGTGGATTATTATCCTTCCTCTAGTTCAATTTTCACTAGTTGTTCATCTTCCTCCTCCTAAGCATTCATATTTTCCTAGCCAAGCCTTGTGTGAAGCCTTCAATACAATCTATCTTTCACATTGAACTAGAGATCCTAGCAACATCCACTTTGACTCCTCTAAAACGAACTTCTCATTCTCTTAACCTTCTCTAGCCATTGTCTTCAATGCCTATTCCACTACCTAATTCCACTCTTAGGTTCATTAGGAATTAAGTTCTAACTGTTGAATGCACAAGACAACTGAGAGGGGGGGTGAATCAGTTGTACCTTAAAACTTTAAAACCCTCACAAACATTCAAATCCACATTAATCCAATTAACCCTTAATCTTGTTGGAATGTTTTACCATGAAAGCAAATAACATAAACTTAAAACAAATCAACACCATACACAAAGAGACACCAAATTAACTTATAATATAGCGTAATATCAACACCAAATACAATAGGGCTCACTACTGGAGGGCTCATTACCCAGAGCCAAAATAGAGAAGAAGAAAAAGAAGAGTGTTACAATGAGAAATCCATCTCAAAGCAACCGAAAAATCCACCACAACATCACCAACACCTTCACAATCTCTCTGAAGAATTGTAGACACCTTCTGCTCACTGTATTCAGTAATCTAACACATGAAGGCTCACACTGCACTTCTCAAATTCGCACTTTAACACTGTGCAATTCGCATCACTCGCATCATACTCATCTATCTACGCATCCCTCAACAACTCAACTCATATTTATATCATCTTCAACCTTAAAACCATTCTCCAAGGTCGGCTATTGACCTCAACCGTGCAAATTCAAGTTAGGTCGGCACCACATTCCCACAATGGAAAGGAATGAAGGTAGACCACAACACACCTTAGCTAGGACCTAAATCCACTCATACACGCCACATCACGCTTCTACAAATTTCACTAGTGTAAACACCCAAGGTCGGCTATTACCTGTGTTAACACCATTAAATTTTTAAGTACACGCTTCCTTTGATCCAACAACTCGCAGACAACAAATGTCACCTAAACATAATCTAGAATATTCCACAAACACTCTAAAATCCAACAAACTCCTTCACAACAACTTTCACTTGAAGAATGTACACACCCCGTACACTCAAACAACTCTGCCATACGCTGGATCTCAAGAAACTAACTTCCAAAGCTCAAAACCTTGAACAACTTCAACTGAAGAAAGATACCAACACTATCACCATGCCTTCAGATCCGCAAGACATAAAACCAAACTACAAAGAAGCGCAAAGTAAAAACATTTCTCTCAAACACCTTTGTAACACTGCTCACACATTGGTGAATACAACTTCTACACAACGATTGAGCACACCAAATTCTAAATACAACACCTCTTATCAACATATCCAAAACACGCAAGCAAATCTTCAACCTAGAAGAACTGCGTAGAAAAACAAGAACACACTGCAACTCACTATTTTCTCCTTTTATCAAATTTTCTCAAAAGCACTTAGAATCCAACCACCAAAGGCACATCCTCATCATTTTCAGTACTTCTTCAACACTATAGAACCAACTACAACCTAACAACTCAACCATACATCCATTGACAAAGGCTTATCAAAGCAACACTAGAGGTTGACACCAGTAACTTACTAATTACAACATAATGTAACTAATCAAAGCATCATCAGAAACCTCATCAATAATAGTACCATCTCAATACCAACTACACATCCTCTTGCAACAATCTCCTCATACAATTGACACCAATGACAACACAGGCTTGTTGACATCAATGACAACACCAACTGCTCATACTTGCAACACTAACTGCCACCTAACCTTGTGGATGGATTAAACTATCCAAACACTAATAGCAATCAAAACCTAAGGCTCTATTACCACTTGATCCATAGATCATTGGATTTCTATACCACACCACTCACTAATTATGATTTTTTATATTAGCTCTCCTTCCAACTCTCGGCAAACTACCCTAAAGAGCTTAAAACGCCCACAACATTATTGAATTTGAGTAACAAGAAGGAAAACAATAAGTTACAAAGAATACACTCATAGGAATAGCACACAGCACAAAGTTCCCTATAGAGAAAACCTTAGACAAGTGAAGATCTCGAGCATGGATATGCCCCAAGCATCCCATCACTAATTTGTGCCAATACAAGAACAAAGCCATAAAAATGATCTTTTGGTTTAATACAATACAATATTCATATAGGAATAGCACACAACACAAAGTTCCCTCTAGAGATGTAATACCCCCATATTTATGATACTATTTGCTACTATTTGATGCTTTTATATGTTAGTGTGATATTGTGTTGTGATGACGATTGATTCATCGATCTGGTGTGTGCGGATGTGTAGTTTAGTTGTTTGCTTCTTGTGACATTATTAGTATGATTTATGATACTCTGTGTGTTGATTGGATTATTGTTTATTCAAATAGTTGTTCATTAATGTTTTATATGTTGATGTGATGATCCTATGGTGATCATGTTATTTGAATTCAGTATTATTTTATAATGCAATGGTTTAATAATTAGTAATGATGCAGTAGTTAAGTAATCACATTATCTTATAATCAATTTGGTTAGAAATGTTAGTTTGTCATTGATATTGTAATTGTTAGAATAGATTAGGTGAGAGGACAGTGTAGCATCACTCGTTCACGAGTGCCCTGCTACACTGCAATTCCTTCTCACGATAGGATGTTTGATTATATATATATACATGTGCTACTTGACGTTTATTTGGATGCAGGATTGCAGGAATAAGTCTTGTTTCCACCTGCTTCGGCAGGACAGGGCGAGCAATAAATTAACCCAATGGGTAAAATGTTGAAAAAGGGAGTAGGTTTGGAAGTGTCCTCGTCCCAAGTCCATCGTCTATTGTGAGTCGTTGTGTTATGACTGAAGTTTTGTCTTTGTCTTTATGTAGTTTGACTGTTGAGTATTTATTTAATTCTTGGTTAGTGTTTAATTAATTAATCATATTTCATAAAATAATTAATTAATGTTGTATTGTTATTTGATTTAATTGAGAGTTAGAAAAATGTTAAATTTAAATAGATTGTAAATTAAAAAGTATTTAATTAATTAAAGGGCAATAAATTAAATTAAATTAATATTGTTGAGAATAATTAGATATTATCTTTTTTATTAATATTAAATGACTAGTACTTTGTTTCCTCCTTTGGTTATTTTCTAAACTGAGTTTCATTGAAGAAATTTTTGAAGGTACTACTATAATTTCCTACAGAGGGTTCGAGGGTTTAACACAATCAAGTTTTCTATTCACATATTCATTTTCAAAAGAAAATAGAGAAATGGTTTTCTCAAACTCAACAACTAGATTATTTTTACATAACAATAAAATAACAATAAATTTAAAGAATGAAACCTGGGGTCCTTTTGTTCGAAGAAGACTCCCTTCTGTAGCCTCTTCCCGAATCCTTGCCTGTGACTCTTTTCTCGATCTTCTGCCTTCAATGTTCTTCTGAAAAATCTTTTCTTTCAACCACAATAATTTTTATCCCCAAAAACCAAACGAAACTATTTTTCCTTTATTTTTATTTCCAGATCCAAAACAACAGAGCCAAACTTCTCTGTGAATAATCCCCTCATAGAAATAATAAATCAAAATAAAGATTCGATAAAGCTCTTCCACTTTCTTTTATCAAAAATCCTCTTTTCTTATTGGTCATTTTCCCAGCTTTTAAAAGCATAACTTATCTACAATTTTAATTAAAAATAATTTATTTAATTCAGATATTATCTTCACAAGATTTTCTAATTTAATATTAATAAAAAAGATAATATCTAATTATTCTCAACAATATTAATTTAATTTAATTTCTTGCCCTTTAATTAATTAAATACTTTTTAATTTACAATCTATTTAAATTTAACATTTTTCTAACTCTCAATTAAATCAAATAACAATGCAACATTAATTAATTATTTTATGAAATATGATTAATTAATTAAACACTAACCAAGAATTAAATAAATACTCAACAGTCAAACTACATAAAGACAAAGACAAAACTTCAGTCATAACACAACGACTCACAACAGACGATGGACTTGGGACGGGGACACTTCCAAACCTACTCCCTTTTTCAACATTTTACCCATTGGGTTAATTTATTGCTCGCCCTGTCCTGCCAAAGCAAGTGGAAACGAGACTTATTCCTGCAATCCTGCATCCAAATAAACGTCAAGTAGCACATGTATATATATATATAATCAAACATCCTATCGTGAGAAGGAATTGCAATATAGCAGGGCACTCGTGAACGAGTGATGCTACACTGTCCTGACAAACTAACATTTCTAACCAAATTGATCATAAGATAACGTGATTACTTAACTACTGCATCATTACTAATTATTAAACCATTGCATTATAAAATAATACTGAATTCAAATAACATGATCACCATAGGATCATCATATCGACATATAAAACATTAATGAACAACTATTTGAATAAACAATAATCCAATCAACACAGAGTATCATAAATCATACTAATAATGTCACAAGAAGCAAACAACTAAACTACACATCCACACACACCAGATCGATGAATCAATCGTCATCACAACACAATATCACACTAACATATAAAAGTAGCAAATAGTAGCAAATAGTATCATAAATATAGGGGTATTACATCCTCCCCCCCTAGGATATGGCTTACTCCTGGAAGCCATTAAATAGATAAGAGTAAGCACACAACCACGAAGAGAACACGCCACAAATCTCTATAACTAACCACATATTCATTCATTTCCTATTACCATATTCCATAATTCCATACAATATAACACGCAAAAGCAACTCCAAAACCACATAGGGTCAATCAGGCAATCGCTTGCACAATGAGGTAAAGCACAAGAAGACATACAAGGGTGGACATAACAACAAAGCTGGTTGTCTTCCACCACACACAACACACAAAATTCACACACTACCCAATTGTCCATAATGCATTCTTCCAGTAGGAAGGATATCGGTGCATTGTACACTACACCGAGGGTCCTATCCCTTCCACTAGTTTCTTGCGTCATTGGACCTACACCATGTAACAACAACTTCTGGGTAGCCAAGTCAGATCAACCCAAAAAGGAAAACATAAACTAACGAACAAAGCACCTAGGTCAACGCCAGGGCTCATAATGCCTGGAGTATTACCTACGCAACTAACAACTTAATGGGTCCACATTATCCTAGAGTGCCCAGTGTTTAAACTTGGGCTCTGATACCAAGCTGTAACGCCCCGCCGTGCGAACCCCAAAGGAACTAATAACAACGGAACATTTTTTTTTTTAAAAAAGGAACATAAGATTGTATTAAGTATTCCAATATAACAAAGTATTAAGTTACACAACTAATTCCATTGGGGTACACGAGGTAACATTACTACACTAACCCATAACAACGATAAAAGATTAAACAATAGTTAAACAGTTACATAAATATATTCATTCCCATTTCATCATTAAATATCCATTAAACAATAACCATATTCATAACATATGTACATATGACAATGAAAGATACTATAAAGATATGAAGCATTTAAATTACCACAGAGATAACACAACTTAACACAACTATTACAAATGATCGTTCCTAAATAAATACATGGCCTGAATAAACATTACATCCAAATGATAGTAAAATACAACTGTCTGAACATACATCTCAAAACCACATATACAATTTACAACAAGGTCATCCCAACACACGTGGGAAACAATACATCAATGAATACATTACATCTAAAGTATAACATACATCTGGTACAAAGAAATTCCTGGATCATCAACATCTTCCAAAACCCTGCAATAAAAATACATCTACAACAGATAGGGAACCCAATGGGGTGCGAAGCACGTTCCACCCAACCACCCCCATGCTGAGAGTAGACAAGGGTCCCCGACCAAGCACGCCTAACAATAACAAAGACTAACTCCAAATAGACAACTTAACATCACAGACAACTTAGAAACTCAACAACGACAAATCCAAAGGCACAACAACAAACCACTTCAGAACATAGCAACAAGTCATAATCACAACATTAATGAAACTCAAGACATAATATCAAAGACTATTTCCAACAATACCCAAAGAAAAATCAATAAATCACTTAACCACTACAGACACAATATCACTTAACACGAGGTTACAATGCTTCCAGAGAACAAAGATCATGTACATCACACAATAATTGATTAACTGTCGACATAGGACAAGTGTCATGCATAAATTTCCATGAGTTACCCTGGCTCAACCTTCCTAGGCTACCGAACCCCCATCCTGGGTTACCCTGGCTTGCCTCTACCGGCCGCCGGACCCTCACGCAAAACTATGCATCCTATCTCATCTCGAGCCTTATCATTCACTTGCTTCACGAGAGAGACATTCTTTATCTTTATTAGTGTGAAATATCCCCATTAATTCTTTTAAATTATCACTTAATTAAACTCTAGGTGAGTTACCTTGGCGCCCCTTTATGTGTCGGACCCCCACAAAGAGCCACTCTCCTATTGACAACACACAAGGAACAATACCACTATAGGTAACTAGACAACATAACCTCTCCAATCCAAAGAAGAAACAAAACAAGGAGAAACATTCTTTATCTTTATTAGTGTGAAAGATCCCCATTAATTCTTTTAGATTATCACTTAATTAAACTCTAGGTGAGTTACCCTGGCGCCCCTTTGTGTGTCGGACCCCCACAAAGAGCCACTCTCCTATCGACAACACACAAGGAACAATACCACTATAAGTAACTAGACAACATAATCTCTCCAATCCAAGGAGGAAACAAAACAAGGAAACTCACTCCGAACACCGGAGGAAATCAAATACGAAAACACACTCCTTCCAAAGGAGGTACAAATCTCATTACCCTCTCCTATTTTCCAGGAGGCACAAATCCTCGTTCGTGGAAACCGGGTACAACATAATAGTACAACTCTACACCATTCCCAAGGTGATTCACAAATTGAACCTCTACACAAAACATCCCTCTAGAGAACTTCTCTGGAAGACTTACATAGACCCTTAACCCCATTTGCTCGACATGAAGAATAAACGAAACATGATAGAAAACATTCCATCTCTGGAAGCCCTTAACAATAACTTAAACTCTTACGAAAGGCAAGGTAAACCAAGGGTTTTCCCATACGACACAATAAAACAATGAAAGGAATACCACAATAGATTTAACGAATAATTCTCAAGAACACAATTACATAAAAACGTCATATAAAATATTTCCAATACCCAATAATTTCATCAAACAAATAGCTCAACAACTTAAGAATATTTGATTCAAATCCAAAAACATATCGTTAATTTCAAATTCGCACAATTTCACTATACATTGCATCATTTAATTTTAACTAATCGATTAACTTATAATCACAAACTTATATTCAATTTCCTCAATTAAACTATAATATTGTAGCTTGTAAAATTATCATATTAAGTTTATGATTCTAAACGTAAATATACCCATGATATATAAATATATATATATATAAAAAAACACATCTATCAAAAGAAATCCTAATTTTTAAATTATATTATAAAAATTCACAACTAATATATATAGTATATATTTATATATATTAATATATATATATTTATATATCATGGGTATATTTATGTTTAGAATCATAAACTTAATATGATAATTTTACAAGCTACAATATTATAGTTTAATTGAGGAAATTGAATATAAGTTTGTGATTATAAATTAATCGATTAGTTAAAATTAAATGATGCAATGTATAGTGAAATTGTGCGAATTTGAAATTAACGATATGTTTTTGGATTTGAATCGAATATTCTTAAGTTTTTGGGCTATTTGTTTGATGAAATTATTGGGTATTGGAAATATTTTATATGACATTTTTTATGTAATTGTGTTCTTGAGAATTATTCGTTAAATCTATTGTGGTATTCCTTTCATTGTTTTATTGTGTCGTATGGGAAAACCCTAGGTTTACCTTGCCTTTTGTAAGAGTTTAAGTTATTGTTAAGGGCTTCCAGAGATGGAATGCTTTTCTATCATGTTTCGTTTATTCTTCATGTCGGGCAAATGGGGTTAAAGGTCTATGTAAATCTTCTAGAGAAGTTCTCTAGAGTGGGATGTTTTGTGTAGAGGTTCAATTTGTGAATCACCTTGGGAATGGTGTAGAGTTGTACTATTATGTTGTACCCGGTTTCCACGAACGAGGATTTGTGCCTCCTGGAAAATAGGAGAGGGTAATAAGATTTGTACCTCCTTTGGAAGGAGTGTGTTTTCGTATTTGATTTCCTCCGGTGTTCGGAGTGAGTTTCCTTGTTTTGTTTCCTCCTTGGATTGAAGAGGTTATGTTGTCTAGTTACCTATAGTGGTATTGTTCCTTGTGTGTTGTCGATAGGAGAGTGGCTCTTTGTGGGGGTCCGGCACACAAAGGGGCGCCAGGGTAACTCACCTAGAGTTTAATTAGGTGATAATCTAAAAGAATTAATGGAGATCTTTCACACTAATAAAAATAAAGAATGTCTCTCGTAAAGCAAGTGAATGATAAGGCTCAAGATGAGATGGGACGCATAGTTTTGCGTGAGGGTCCGGCGGCCGGTAGAAGCAAGCCAGGGTAACCCAGGATGGGGGTCCGGTAGCCTAGGAAGGTTGAGCCAGGGTAACTCATGGCAATTTATACATGACACTCTTCCTATGTCGACAGTTAATCAGTTATTGTGCGATGTACATGATCTTTGTTCTCTGGAAGCATTGTAACCTCGTGTTAAGTGATATTATGTCTGTAGTGGTTAAGTGATTTATTGATTTCTCTTTGGGTATTGTTGGAAATAGTCTTTGATATTATGTCTTGAGTTTCATTGATGTTGTCATTATGACTTGTTGCTATGTTCTGAAGTGGTTTGTTGTTGTGCCTTTGGATTTGTCGTTGTTGAGTTTCTAAGTGGTCTTTGATGTTAAGTTGTCTATTTGGAGTTAGTCTTTGTTATTGTTAGGCGTGCTTGGTCGGGGACCCTTCCTTGTCTACTCTCAGCACGGGGGTGGTTGGGTGGAACGTGCTTCGCACCCCATTGGGTTCCCTATCTATTGCAGATGTATTTTTATTGCAGGGTTTTGGAAGATGTTGATGATCCAGGAATTTATTTGTACCAGATGTATGTTATACTTTAGATGTAATGTATTCATTGATGTATTGTCTCTCACGTGTGTTGGGATGACCTTGTTGTAAATTGTATATGTGGTTTTGAGATGTATGTTCAGACAGTTGTATTTTACTATCATTTGGATCTATCATTTGGATGTAATGTTTATTCAGACCATGTATTTATTTAGGAACGATCATTTGTAATAGTTGTGTTAAATTGTGTTATCTCTGTGGTAATATAAATGCTTCATATATTTATAGTATCTTTCGTTGTCATATGTACATATGTTATGAATATGGTTATTGTTTAATGGATATTTAATGATGAAATGGGAATGAATATATTTACGTAACTGTTTAACTATTGTTTAATCTTTTATCGTTGTTATGGGTTAGTGTAGTAATGTCACCTCGTGTACCCCAATGGAATTAGTTGTGTAACTTAATACTTTGTTATATTGGAATACTTAATATAATCTTATGTTCCTTTTAAAAAAAAAAAAAATGTTCTGTTGTTATTAGTTCCTTTGGGGTTCGCCCGGCGGGGCGTTACAAGAGAAAACCTTAGACAAGTGAAGATCTCGAGCATGGATATGCCCCAAGCATCCCATCACTAATTTGTGCCAATACAAGAACAAAGACATAAAAATGATCTTCTAGTTTAATACAATACAATATTCACAATCCCTTGCCTCTTCTATGCTCCTATAGCCACAAGAACTATACAACACCTTTTGAATCAATCTAAATCGCTATGAGAGTCACTTTCTAAGCCAATTGAACCACTAGAATGTCTAGAAGTTCTCCTTTCATCCCCTCCCCTCTCTGGCTAATTGACTCAAAAGAAGATAAATTATTGTTAAGCAGTTGCAAATTGCAACTACTCAATCATCCAAGGAAACCACCCAACTGTTCATCCTAATCCAACAGTCACTAGCATGGAATACAACCAATATTGGTTGTCATTCAAGTTATGTTCCCTTTTGAAGTTTATTTTGGAATTATGCAATTTTCTGAATCAATAAAATGATTTAAAACAAACAACACAAAATTTATGAAATCAAACAAAATAATATATGAAAAATAAATCATTACTGATTTTTATTAAAAACAGTGATAAACTCTTGAATTTTTTTATTTTTTTTTAAAAAACAAAAAGTAGAAAACAAAAATCAGAATTTATATTCTCTATAATAACTACCATAATTAATTAACTTGTTACAATTCTAAAAATATTAATTACATTCAATAAATTAGCATCCACCAAATTTAATATTAATTTAACTAACGATAAATAAATGGTAGATTCGAAATAAACCAATAAGAACAATACTAGCAGCAAACTAAACAAATACCAAAACAATAACAAATAAAACCAAACGAGTTAATATATTTTATTAATTGTGTGCATAAACAAACTTAAAAACCCAAACACAAATCAAATATGTCACAGCTGATTGTATTCATGGGACCAACAAATTAAATCACTAATTTATAACTTCAAGCAAGATTAGCTCACAAAGCTCTACGGCAGCTCTAAATAAGGTATGAATTAAATGTTTCCTCCCTTTAAAGATTGCAGCTGGCTAACCATGGTACGGCTGCTCATCAAAAAATAAAAAAAATTTACTTACAATATTCAAGGCTTGTGGCAGAAATAAGTAGTAGTGTTTAAGTAGCGGCTGAAATAATAAGCTTTGAGTAGATCAAAAGTATTAATAATGCTGCGATGGTATTTCACATGGCTGCAATCCCCTATTATAAGGGTGCAGCTGGCATTTTAGGCTGCGGCTGGGTTATTTAAACATTTAATAACAGCGGCAAATTAATAATAAATATTTTTTTATATAGTTAAAAATAAAATAGTAGTATTAAACATCAATAAAAAATAATAAATTTAATAATTGAAAAGATCATGAGAATCAATAATTTTAAATCCAATTGAAATTCTTGATAAGTTGTTGATAGTTGTTTTGAAATTCAAATTGTTTTCTACTTGAAACACAAATGCAATCTTTAAGTGGAATCACCCCAAAAAATATGAGAATTTTTGTCCCGAAATCTAAATCCAACAAAGATTTTGTCCTCCCGAAATTGCCAACTAAGGGTTTCCATACTTGAATGAACTTGAAATTTGAAAATTCAAAAATGATGAAGATGAAAAATGACAATGAATAATAGATCTTGACTTCTCTTTTATAGATGCTTGCCTTGGGCCCTCTAACTATTTTAATTTTTATTTATTTTGTGGCTTCCCTCCAAATATTTTAAAAATACTTTTAAATTACATTCAAGGGTCCCCGTTTAGATTATATTTTAAATAGAGTGTTAAAACCACTTTTAAAATAATATTTAAGGAGTTTTTTTTCAAAGATAATTGGATCCACTAACAACAAATGCAATCACAACAGCTTGCTTGTCTTCTCTCATACAAATGCCAAGTCTTTCTTGTGTGGGGCCCGATTATTTTCAGCCTGCATTGGGAAGTCTTTTCTAAAAGTTGATGAGGTGGCATTTATTTGTCCTTTGTGAATTTGAAAAGACTATCTAAAAGGAAAAGTCATCCATGTTGATGAGGTGGCGTGTGTCTTTTTGTGAACTCTTTTGGTGCGTTGGCTTGAGTTTGTGAAAAATTCATAAAGCCTATGTTTGATGGGGTTCGTTTATCTTCATGAGGAGGTTTTGTGTTGACAGTTGGATTCAGATTTATGAGTCTTTATTCTCTGTGGTGGGGCCTTTGTGAATGCGTCCATTTTTTATGAGATTGTTTCAGCCAAATAAATTAGTGCTTCTACGTGGCACAATTCTTTGTGTGGTGACTCCTTTTAAATGAAGACGTGTTGGTTGATGCTGCGCGGCATGTTTATTTCCTGGCTATATGAAATCGTTTCTTGGCTCAAGTAAATTTATTTTATTTCGACAAATGGTGGCATTTTTTTGGGACGTGGCTTTATGGTTCGTAGACCTTTCTGAAATATTTAAAAGGCACGATTTCTCTACTTGTGGACGGCTATTTTATTTATTGTGGCAGCACCATATTTTGATTCTTCAGGGCGGCTAATATTTATAGAGGAGGCTATGATTTAAAATGAGCATATCATTAGCTTCATTTAATGAAAGCAGCAACACTGTGTGAAACGGCTCCTTAAAGAAATTTCGTGGGCTTCAGAATTTGTGATAATGGTTTTTGGTGGAGTTGTTTTCCTTGGTATTTTCTTCAACAGCTACAGGTGTTGGTTGGAAGTAAATCCTAAGAAGAACCGTTTATGTCAGATCCTCTTATTGTGACGTGCCTTAGCATTTTTGGGTTGATTTCTTTGGCTGCGTCGGTTTCTACTTTGGTGTCGGTTTTCTGAAAAATGGGGATGAAGATTGCTTAATGGTCATTGGACGGCTTTATTGGTGGTCAGCGCATATTTTACTAAAGGCTCCTATGTTTGGATGAAACGTCTTCTGTTTTTGAATCTATGGAAGACGTTTTTAAGCTGCACATATTCTTTCTTCTGACATCTTAATGATTTTTTTTTTTTGGAAAAACGTATTGAAGTCCGACAATCACCTTGGGTGGTATTATTATTAAAAATGTTATGAGTTGGAAAAATGGGTCTGTAGATGTTACTGGTGGTATCGTTGAGTTGGAAAAATGGGTCTGTAGATGTTACTGGTGGTATCGTTGGGTCTGTGAATTGGGTTCAAAATGTGACAATCGCTTTCTGAAATATCTCTCAGAAAAAGAGGGACGTGTTGAAGGTGTGCTTTTGAGAGTGGTTTAAAACAGCATGTTGAGAATGCGAGCCTCACAGTATATGTGTAGGCATTGTTAAAATCTGTGGTGCAGTTCTTTCGTTTTTTTTAAACCTGAGGTTGGAGCTTCAATTACTGGAGTTGGTGCTTCAGTTGCTTTGTGAGTTGGTGCTCACGCTGGAGTAGGTGCTTTAGCAGTTTGAGGAAGAGTTGGTGTTCTTGGTGGGTTGGTGCTCACTATTTGTAACCGGGTTGGCGCCCTACTTGAAGTTTAATAAAATCAAACTTTACGTGGTTTTTTAAACGAAATCCTGGTGTTCGACCTGTTATGGTGTTTCAAGTTGCTGATTTGTGATTTGTATCTGATTCATATGTGTTATTTGTTTTAAAGTTTTAAAAGGTTTCAAATACTGATTCACCCCCCTCTCAGTATTTGCTGAGTGATCTTCAATCCAAACTATGTCCAACTTAGACCCATCCTAATCCAAACCATTTGACTCAATTCTAGATATTTTCCTCTCTATAAATGTTGTTTTGCTTATTATAAATTTAAATGCCTACACAATGCAAAGTTTCAATCAATACTTCCTATTTTCTCTTAGGATTCTTATCTATCTAGGATTCTATTATTCTTACCTAAAATATTCTCAACAAGTGTTTATTAGATGTTTCAATTTACACTTCCTTTGTTGTAAAGTTTATTTGAGTTTGAATTCTTCTCAATCCAATCGCAATTATAGTTGACTTTAAATTTGTTCAAGGTGGTGATTTTTCTGAACTTGGTTGTTAACATGATAGTTTGATAACATTAATATGGATGAATCACCAACCAACTATACCAAGAAGTTAGTTACATCTATTAAACTAGAACAAAAAAGTAGTTTAATTATTGCAATAGAAATGAATTGATTCTTAAGATACTTGTTATATTGGCAAGATACTCATTTTCTTAGGGCTGGAGAAATGGTTGACCAATCATTAAATTAAGGACCACTATCAAAATTTCCACTACATGCAATTAATCATATCAACTTCCACTGCATGCAATTAGTCATTTCAATGTCAATTTTTTTTTTACCTATATATAATAGTAGGTTAATAGAGTGGGAGAGAGAGCTAACCCAAATCTAACCCTAACCACTATAAATGTAAGACAACTAAAAAGAAAGTAAAGAATCTTGTCCAAAGATAGAATTGGCAGTGTATCATCTTTCATAAAATATTGCATTCAAACCTACCCTTCTATAGATTTTTTTGGATTTCCAAGCTTGATTGCTCCATACACAATATGCGAGATGCAAGGATTTCCAAACCAATTTCAAAAGGGCCTTATTATATTGAATAGGGTAAACTCTTCCTATATAATCTATAGTGGGCAGTTCAACACTAACTTCAAGTTCCAAGGCCAATTCGATAATAATTGAAGGCAGATAAAGTCATCATGGTTTTGCCGTGCAGGCCATCCCACTAGACCACTATATTTAGTTCTTCCTCAAGCAAATGATGGTGATAGTAGTGCCATAGATGGAAAAATTGGGGCCAATGATGCTACGGATATTTATGCACTAAAGCCCTTCCCTTAAGAGGATCTCACATACTTCAAGCCATTTATGCCATGCACGATCTAGTTAACCAGTACATTTACAATCGATCAATTCTCCCATAGATGGGAGAGATTCACATGTTAACCCATTTCCTAACTTCTAAATGTTGTCTTTAAATCCTTTAAATCTTAATGTTGTTAAGATTACTTTCAATGCATATTCTATTGTTGATCAGTTTTCATATTTTCTTCGATTATTGGGATTCTCCTCAATTATGCTTCCTCATGTTCAATTTGTTGATTCCCTCTCCAACCATATTGCTACATTTGTTTTCACTTCAAAGGTGTTTGAAGTTTCAATAGATTTATTGGCATTCAAATGACCCTAGCTAGAATTTTTATAAAATATGCACTTCTGTTGTTTTTTCTGATTTATACAAAGTTGCAAACTAAAATAAAACCAATAAAATATGCACTTCTGTTGTTTTTTCTGATTTATACAAAGTTGCAAACTAAAATAAAACTAATATGAAATATAAAACAGCAAATGTCAACTCCAATAAAATTTAATGGATAACAGGGTTTCAAGATTAAAAGGAAACCTTGATATCAGACAAAAGTTAACTGCACATAACTTTAAAACCATAGCAATCTGTATTAAGTTAAATCTAGATGAAAAAAATAACAAATATAAAATCAATTTCATTTTGAAAAACATATATATAGAGAGAGAACAATTAATAGGTTTCATGGACATTCTATTACAAATATTTCTTTTATTACACAACAACCTAATTTCAAAAAATGAGATATAAAAAAGCATATCTATTTCCAAACAATATCAGAAAAGATAAAAAGATACTTACCCCGTACAGCCGATCAGTCTGATTCTGTCACAACTTCTTTAAAATTATATCATCTGAAAAATCACGAAAAATTAAAGTGAAAACTTTAAACAGCAAATAAACACATGCAGAAAAGTAAACCTACGCTAGGTGCTCAGAATTTAACTGTGCTTCTAAAAGGCACTACAAAATTCTTCATGATAGATCGACTGACAAAAAATAAAGTACATGAAGATCCATTTTATTAATACGTCATAACTAAACCAACGACTTTACAACCATAACATGGAAATCGTTCCAGATATCATCCTTTAACCCACTTTCACACCACTAATAACATTAAATAGTTTTTTGAGTAATGGAGAGCAAAGGCAATTGTTGGGTAAGTACAAAGAATGTTTACAGCTGTTACTCCAAGAAAAGGCCTCCATCTGTGCCCTTTGCTCTTCTGACTTCCAAGAAATTCATCGTCAAATTCCCATGCCAGATACCATCCCTGCAATAACACAGGCTGCGTGCATTATTCCTTCAAATTGCTCCAATCTGGGTATCGCTGATTCCTGCGTTATTAAACATGATTATTTTTCATACCCTGTCAAATCTAAGAAAATGTTTGCACAACATCATAGAAATTCGCCTAAAATATACCTTACAAAACCTAGAAAAATATTGCCTATAAGAATATTGAAATCTACGAAAATTATTCGCACAAATATGAAGAAAATCTGCACAAAATTTTACCTACGAAAATGTTCCCGAAAATATCTTCATTTTAACTTACTTGCAAAACCATGAAAATGTCGGCACGGACCGCTTGAAAATCTTCATAAAATCATACCCTGCGAAATAAAGAGTTCGTTCGCACGAAAAATACCTAGAGACCAGGTCTGGAATTTGATGGTCTATTTGACCATTTTTGGCATTTTGGACCGTATATTACAACCTAAAAATTTATTAGACCGTATCATTTGACTTGCGATATTTTTATATAACCGTAAAATTGACACTTAAAATTATTATTAAACCGTAAAAATTTATTGTATATATATAATAAAATAATTTTTATGATAAAAATATAAATTAGTTTAGATTTGGAATGATTCTTTTTAATTTTGCTTTATATTAATATATATAATTTATTATAAATATATTTATTAATTAAAAATATGTTGAAAATAGAATATTTTCAAGATTAAATATAAATTTTTCTAATTTTTTAAAGATTTTGACATTTTTACTAATAGTTATCATTGCTTTTTATTAATATATATATGATTTATAATATTTATTAT
Organism: Sequoia sempervirens; assembly: GCA_007258455.2. Taxonomy (NCBI): domain Eukaryota; kingdom Viridiplantae; phylum Streptophyta; class Pinopsida; order Cupressales; family Cupressaceae; genus Sequoia; species Sequoia sempervirens. The sequence continues at coordinate 98,975 of VDFB02023123.1, forward strand.
AAAAATTATATTAATTCAAAATCTTTTCAAAATAGAATATAATTGATTTTTAACTTTTTGAATATTTTAACAAGATTTATTTCCTACATAATTTAGAAACTTTAACATTAAATTTAAGATTTTTAGATTTATTTCTAATTATCAATATTTTCTAATTTTACATTTTTTTTAATATATATAGGATATCTTTATGAATAATAAAATTTTCACTATTGAAAGCATTTATTCTATAGCATTGTAACTTTTTTTTTTAATAGCATTTTGTTTGTAGTGATTCCCAACTTTGATTTTTTTTCAAGATAATATAGCACCAAACTTATTGGTGAGCAATGAGCATGTTGAAATTTTAGCTTCCTTTTACAAATAATTATTCTCGCTTTGATTTTTTCAACATAATACAACATTTAAGAATTAAGCATTCTTTTTTCCATGATTCACCGGCTTTGATTCATCGGCTTTGATTTTTTTCAAGATAATACAACAGCTATGTTTTATTGGCGAGTATGTTGAAATTTTAGATAATGAGTTGAATAAGGATTAAACTATTTTTAATTTTATATAATTATTTTGGATAGGTTTGAAATTGATATTTAAATATGATTTTAGATTGAACAATTTGAGGATTGAACTATTTTTAATTTTATATAATTATATTTTGCTAGATTTGAAATTGCTATTTAAATGTGTTTTTAGATAGACCAATTTAGAAATTAAATTAATTTTAATTTTATATAACTATTTCTTGGTAGGTTTGAAATTAATATTTGAATTTATTTTTATGATATTTGCACATATGAAATCAATAAATTAATTTATAGTCAACTTATTCTATTAATAACATTTTGTTTTTGCAGTCCATGATAGATGTGAACAAGATTTCTGGAATAACTGTGTTAAGTATTAAATTAAATGTTCATTGTAATTTTACAATTTCAGGTATCAATCAATAAAATAGCAATACAATTTTACAAATTAGAAAGTCAAAGTTGGGTTTGGATACATTGGATGCATTAATGGGAGTGTCTTTAAATGGACCTCAAGAAAATGATGTAAATTGGAATAAAGTATATCAAATATGGAAGAATACAAAGTCAAGAAGAGTTCTTGACCTTTGATTATATTTATTTTTGTTTATTTTCTAATTATATAATAAAAGTTTGTATCAAATTATTATTATTTTTTTTGTTTATTTGGTATTTTTAAGAAGTACGATTCCTATAAAAAAATACTTAATTAATTTATATGATACATAATATATAAAAAATCAAATTACTTGTGTTATTAAAAATAGAAATTTATAAAAATAAAAATCATATTCAATATGTATGATTAATAAAATAAATAATATTTTAATATAAAAGATTTTATATAAAAAAAATATAAATTAAATATTTTTTGACAGTTAAATTTTTTCATAAAACGTAAAGTGACAGGGATTTAAATAAACAAACCGTCACAAAATTTTCGTTGACAGGTAGGGGTGGCCGTCAAATTCCAGGCCTGCTAGAGACGCCCTCATAAAACAAACTAAAAAAACAGCGAATAAACAGTACGTTTGCACTTGAGTACTATATAAAGGACCTGAACATGCTTCGTGAAATGTGTAACTGCTTTTTTTTCAACGGCATTTGAATCTTGTTTATCCGTTTTCTTTTTTCAACTCGTTTATTTTTTTTAAACCGCATTTTAATTTAGAGGACCGAACACGAGACAATCCTTTTTTAATTGTTTTTACTGGCAACGAACATTATAAATTTATAATAGACGTGTATATATTGTTTAACGGTTTTTAAACACAATTAAGAGTAACAAAAAAATAATAATTTTTAAATAGTTTTGAATAATTTTAATGTATTATAAACTAGCATACATATATTAAATATTAATATATATAAAATTTATGGAGAGTTATCTTCTATTTTTATCATTTTTTCTCTAATCAAAACTCTAATCTTAACCCTAATTGAATGCTATTTTAAATTGTAACCATTTTTTTTTCTTTCCAATTTCTCAAGAGTTTTTCCTTACGCATTGCTTTTTCATGGATCAAAACTCTAATTCTAACCTAATTGAATGCTATTTTAAATTGTAACTTTTTCTTTTTTTTTGCTTTCTTCATATTTATCTTCCCAAAAATAATATTTAAAAATTTAAAACTTTTTTTAAAAGATAAGAAGATAAGATTTAAGAGTGGATATGGATTTGCATGTCATTTGAACATAGTTAAGAGTTTTTCCTTACACATTGCTTTTTGGTGGATGCCACACTCGAAACTCTAATCCTAACCCTAATTGAATGCTATTTTAAATTGTAACCATTTTTTTGCTTTCAATTAAATTAAAAGCAAAATCTCCAACAAGCGAAGCTTTCATTAAAAAAAAAACTATTCTTTAAATTCATTTAAGGAAGTTAAGTGTGTTTTTTTTTTTCAAAAGATAAGAAGATAAGATTTAAGAGTGGATATGGATTTGTATGTCATTTGAACGTCAATTTCTAACACCTCACGTAAATTTAATTTTTAATATTTTAATAAACTATTTTTATTGGAAGATCGATGCTAAATATTTATGCAATTATATTTACAAGTATTCTTATGTATTATTATGGACTCTCTAAATATCATGTTTCTACATGATGTAAGAACAACTATTTTTATTCATATCATTGTATAGTTGTCATATAATTTTATTTGAGAATATTTGAGTTTTAGACTATTTGTGAGTTAAGCAATTTTATGGTATGATGACCACTAATTTTGAATAAATTATTTTTTTAAGAAATTTACCTTTTTTATAAGAAAAATCTATTTGTTTCTATCATAGTATAAAACATACATAACATGTCTCCACAATTTATTTTAGTGAAAAGGGAAAAATCCACCACCTTACGTAACCATTATCTAGGATAATCAAAAAATCAAACTAGTATATGAACAATTAACTTCGGTAAGTGAGCTCATATCAAAAATAATAAACATTGATATTGTGGAATTAAATAAATTGAATGGTAATATTTAGCTAGATTTTGAAGGTGAAAAAAAGGAGTTGAAAAAAAGGAGTTGGATGTGCATTTAGAATTGATTCATCACCCAACTAAAATATCAATGCTTCCATGGATGACTAGTTCAAAATTTTGTAAATTGTTGTGTTTTGTCCTAATTCACCTTTGTGTGTGTGAGTTCATGATCTTTATCTATGCACATGTGAACTAAAATGTACATGATTGATCTTGCAAACTATTGACTATTAGAAGTTGTTTGCCTCAACCTTTGAATGTATATGTAAGGACTAACACTATTTAAAAACAAATTTGGGAATATATTGAATTATAAGGGTTGAGTTCTTTTCAATTAAACCCCTTAGTGGGACCAACTTTATGTTACACCTCAATTGTGCAATTACTATTTACTATTACTATGTAGGGTAAATTGTGAATGTAATGTGAATTCAGTGGATGAATAAATTGTGTGTGCACTTTGTTATCACTGCTTAATGAATGAATGCCATCTCAATTAATGTTATATGAAGGAATGCATTTATATGATTGGATGAATATTGTATTAATATTTTAACTTTGGAGATGTATTATGTATACTACATATTTTGTGAACAACTGACTGTTGTGTGCATGTGTTAGTGATTGCAGGTATATGTTCAATTCCTCCAGGTGGAGGGGAAGTATCACTTAGGAGAAGGTCTTGGTTGGGTAACCAGTAACATAACCTATCTAGGTTTACACACACCACAGTAGAATAATTGAGTCAGGTAATTAAGTGGAAAGTTGGTAAATCATCCTTAATTATTATGTCTACTTAAGTAAGAGTCTAGTTTACTATTGAGTACATTATTGGGTGATGTTTATCTATTTGAGCTTATGAGTTCCTTCTTTAAATTACCACGCTTATATTGATAGATGGAACATACAAGGTGTGTGTATGCGTACACACATGCACGATGATGATAGACCATACGCACAAAGGAACGCATACATAAGGGTACATAGGTAGACGTACCTATGCACACTCATGCACGAGTTGCTTATGTGAATGGAACTATCTGATGGAACCAACGGCATGCATATGTAAATGTATAGAAATATCACTTGTAGTCTCTTATCAATACCATAGTGATTGTGTATGATTTGGTGTGAGAATCAAATGTGTATGTATATAATGTATATACATATATCCATTCGTGTATATGTATCCATATACGTGTATGGTGGCAAATGGACATGCCCATATGAATGTATCGATACATGTATACATACACATATATGTACATAGAGGCATATATATGTATACACAACCGATATATTAATATAACAATGTGATTGCTATTTTGATGTATTCTTTTGTATATCAATTATATGTGCATGCTTTATTGACATGTGATAAATATGGATATATACTAACATATACATATATATGTAAACGTATATATATGTGTGTGCGTTTGTGTTTATATATGTAAGTATATATATATATATATATGTGTGTGTGTGTATAAGTTATGTATATATATTTAAATGATACTAGCTTTGAGATCAACTATCTAAAGCAATGATTATCATTCGATTATAATGCTATATATATGGCTTTGAAGTCAATTATCATGAACAAATTAGTGGTTGAACTTTGTGAATAGTAATGATTGTATTCTTTGGGTCGCATTTTATGCTCTTGTTGTCAACAATAAAAGAGTTTGTGATTTTAAAACTTAGCACAACCATTAAGTCAATATTCAAGAAGAGAACTAGTTGACGCCTTATTGAAACCGTGGACTTAGTCAACTAAATTACCACATTATTTTGCATCGACCAAACAGTTGTAAATACACGAAAACATATCGACGACTATGTCAAACTAATTCATTGAGTGAATCGACATATATATCATGACTTAGTTAATATTTAACTTGGTGGCACACATTTGTTGTTGAATTTTTCTCAAAAGGAGGAAACCACGCCATCTTTGAGAGAGAATAATAATGCTTGGTGCCACCTTTGAATCCTTTAACCTATAGATGTCTGGTTTGAGATGCAAATTGAATTCTATCACATGGAGATTTGTATTGGTCTCTATTTGTTGTCATTTAACTAAGTCAATTTATTGTTGTATAAGTTGATTATATGCTTTCATATTCGCCACTTTCGAGTTGAGTTAGAGGTGTTGCTATGCATGCTTGTTGTTGTCAAAATCATGCCTAAACTATAGGTAGAGATGTTACTAATTTTTTGTATAAATAGAGGAGTAAGTTTATATGTTTGGATGCATTCCTTATACAAGTTTACGCATTCTTCTATGCATTATTTCTTGTGAAAATTCTCATCATTTTTTATACATTTCTATTTGTAATATTCTGTCAAAAACAGTGAGTGAGAGAGCTTGAGTTTTAAAGTGAGATTATTATTATTCTAAGGGAAGTATTTGCTAACTTGAGAGATAGTGGATATTGAGTCTTTGTTGAAGGATCAATACCAAGCTATTTGTTGATTTGGAAGTGTTATGACTGCAACCAATTAGTTGGAAAGCTTATCACAGGAATGAGGATATCCTCCCCTTATTTGCATTTGTATTGAATGATTTACTTTATGACTGCTTAACGAGTCTTTTATAGTCATTT
>VDFB02023124.1:0-17022 GCA_007258455.2 Sequoia sempervirens
GGAATGTTTAATAACATTTGACAAGTGTGTGTCGATTCGTCCTACATTAAACAAATGGAAAGTCTGTAGAAAGAAGACTTGGATGAAGAAAAAAAGCAAGTGGTTGAGCAAGTGGAACATTAAACTACATGAGTGTCCCAACAGTAATGTTGAGATAAAAAAGTTTGTGCTGGAAAAGTTTAGCAATATTATGTGGACTAAGTAGGTTGGTCATAAAAAGGCACATTATATCTAGGAGTTCAACTCCACGTGGGAGCACAATGAGAAAGACTACCGTAAACACTTAAATTTGGACACTTAATTTATCCCCTTTCGTCTAAATATCATTTTATTTGCATTAATTAAGTAATATTACTATTATTTAATTAATACCCTTAATTCTACCAAATCCTTAAGGTATTTAGTTAATAATTAAATACCTTATCCCTTTTTTCTCTTTTTCACCAAATGAATTAAATAAATATAAAATTTATTTAATTCCTCACATGTCACGTCCTCCATCATTTTCATCTAATCCTAATCAACCTCCTAATCTCATCATTAGAGATGTGCACATGTTTAATCCTTGATTAGGACATGTCACATCCTCCAACTTTTGCAAGTTGGCTTTTAACCTTCATTATCCACTAATCGTCTTATAATCACTGACTAGTTAAGCTTAATCAATACTTTAGTCAACTCTCCCCATTCCCCAAGGAATTTTTAATTCCTTTTTATTCCAAGACTTTTTCCCCTGTGAATTCTTTTAATTCACATTTATCTTTCCAAGGTTTTCTCTTTCCCATGCAAGTCTTCTAGAATCTTTGACTTGTCATATCACTTACATGTGGCAAGTTCCCACTTTTTTGAGAACCTTGTCTTATCCACTAGATTCTTCCAATCATTGTGAATTTTAAATTCATATTTATTCACCCAAGATTCTTCTCATCCCCCAATGTACTTCCAAGGTACATGGGTGATCCCACAATAGTGGTTTACAATTTTTGGCCAAACTACATTGAAATTAATTTTAGAAACTAAATCTTCACATTTGGGCACCTATAGTGCTAAACTGCAGTTAATTTGAAGATGACGAAAATCCGTAGCCTCATCACATTTTTCTATAGATTCTAAAAATATTTTTTTCTAAAATTTTGGAATCGATTGTACTTTCTTTTTCCATCTCCCATGAAAATCCAGTTTTTCAAAAAACAACATTTTAAAAGTTGACGACGTACGATAACGCGATAAATTTTTTTTTTTTCTTTCATAGTTGATAAAATTCTAATTCTTTCGAATTTATATCTGTGAATCCCATTATGTAGTTTCCAATTTGGTTAGACAATTTTTATCGGGTATTTTTCTTAATCCAAGCTCTAAATTCAAACTTAATTACAATTCAAACATAGCTGATCAGATAACACATAACCTTTTTGTATATATCAAATTCAATATTTTTTTTGTTGGATCAAGGACTTCAATATTTAAGTACACTCATATTTTCAATTCTTTTGATAATCTTCTATTTTTCCACGGCAATTGTAGACTTCATTTTTGATGAAAACCTATGTTTAATAAAACTAAAAAACATAATAAAACCATAACATATTAAAATTATATCTATCGATAGCTTGTTCCGGTGGGACTACTTGATCTCGCTGGGTTTGTGAAGATTCCTCAATTTTCATCCTCAACTCACCTCCGGCGCTGTACCTAAGTTTTTTTGTGTCTCTGTGGAGGATGAGGAATAAAGGAGGCTTGTCGGAACCAAGGTCTATTCAACCCCTTCTATAAGGGGTTTTGATGGATTTTTTGGCAGGAAAGTATTAGGAGGGTTCGCTTGAACCTAGGTTCTAGCGAACCCCTAATAGGTTCGGTCAAATCAATGGATTCGGTCAAACCCCTAAAATATATTTTTTTTGCCATGCATTCATTTTTTGTAAGTTTTCCTTCTTCACTTCAATTGTAAACCACTATTGTGGCTTCACCCACATGTCCTTCTTACACATCATGTACCTCCCTTCCACCTCACTTCTACATTATCACATCTTAGGCCATCTCACATTCCAAATGTCAAGATGTGATGGCTTGTGAGTCCTCAACTCACCATAGCCCTCCATCTTGATCTTGGTGGTTCAATATCAACCATTGAATCCTCTAGAGAATTCAAATTTCTCTATAAATATCCCTTTTTCTAATGCATTTACAACACTTAGTCATTTTTACACCCACATGCTATCACTTTGAGCTCTTAATTCACAAGCATTTTTTTTCACTTAGTTAAGCAATTCTAGCCATTAGCATTGCATTCTATCATACATTGTTCATCTTGCATAGCCATCCAAGGAGCACACAAGAATTTAAAACATCAAGGGCCAACCAAGGGATTCATCAACATGGAGAAGGTATAAGCAATTGCATTATTCCATCTATTTTCTTTGTGTTAACAATTCCTTAGGCTAATCTTGAGGTGTCCCTTTGTGTTTTTCTCTCATTACATTATAGTTGTACTTGCATCTTTAGGATAGATAAAACATTTAGGATCACACTACCTAAGGATTGTAATTAAAGGCAAGGCTAGGATTTTGGTCGCTCAATTAAGAACCAGGTCACACCATCTTAGATGTGAGATAGGTAGGTGGGTTGTCCCCAAGGAAGCGTGGGAGAAAAGAACTTGTATTTTTTGCAACAAAGGGGTCGTTGAGATTGAATGACACTTCATCATTGAGTGTGTTGCTTATGATGATATTTGTATCCAATATGAAGACAATTTGAAGGTGGATGATCTAAATAAGTTTCTAAGGAGACAAGGCTCCTCAAAACTATTGGCTTCTTGGTCAAGATCTATAATAGGAGGGTGGACATCGAAAACAACTTGAAAATGGTTAAAGATTCGATGCTCGATCTCATAGGCTAATGGTCTCGTGGACATCATTAAAATTCATTCATTCATTCATTCCAATATTTTTAGTGTCATGCACAATTTTAGAACTAATTATAAACATTGAAGAATGGAATTACAAACATTTTTTACTTATAACTCCAAGCCTCAAAAAACATAGTGACACCAATAACCAAAATAAAAATGGTTGGCCACTTGACCCAGTAAATTGGTAAAAAAAAGAGTAAAAAACCCACAAATTTGTACTACTTTTCACATTAAATGTGATATGTTGTTCCAAAGACTCCTTTGCCACCTACCCTTTATGGCTTACATCATGTAATATATATTGTATATTAATATCAATATTAAATTATAATTTAACATATTATAAAATCTAATATATAAAATTTTATTACAATTATGATTTATATTATATATTTAATTTAACTCTTTTAATAATTTTATTTATTATTAGATTAAATGTTATATATTATATTTAAATTATTATAAACTATAAACTATATATTTATAATTAGCTTAATATTTAGTTATTTAGTAGCTCAAAAATGGTGTTACGTGTCTTAAGTAGTTACTAATATATTTTAAATATAATATATATTTTAACATAGTACAAATTACATCATATATAATATACTTGTACTTATTATTGTATATAATATTATATACAATATAAATTATATTGCCATTTTTTAATATTATCTTCTAAAATTAAAAGTAATTAATAAAAAAAAATTATAATTAATATTTAATATTTCTTATATAGTACAAATTTAATTACCACATAAATATAATACAATATACAATAGAAATAATAGAAAAAAATTTATATATATTAAATTAGCATACAAGTATAATACACTATATAATAGATATAATATAAATAAAATTATATATAAAGATAGGTATATATTGAAAGAGAGAGAAACTCAAAAGATGCAGGATGAGAGAGATTTAGATAGATAGTGAGAGAGAGGGAGAGAGACAAATAGATAGATAGAGACAAAGAGATGTAGAGGTAGAGAGATAGATCATGAGAGAAATACAAGAGATACAAAGGGAAAGATAAACAAAGAGAGGTAGAAATATTGAAAGATAAAGAGGAGTGGGAGAGGGAGAGATAACTTATCAAATTCTTTTTTAAATTAATATTATATTTAAATATTATTATATATTAGATTCTACAATACAAATTATTAGATATAATAGATAATATATTTTATAGTACAAACTAAATTAACATCTCTCTCTCTCTCTCTCCTTTCTATCATTATCTCTCCCTCTCCTCTCCATCTTTGTCTCCATCTCCATCTCTATCCCCTATCTCTTTCTCACTTTCCCCCCTCTATCCCTCCCTATTTGTAACCTTGTTTCTCCCTCTCTCTCCCTCCCTCCCTGCTGCAAACATAACATTCACCTATTGGTAATGAAGCCTGATTATCTTCCTCATTTAAAGGTTTTGTTTTAGTTGTGTTTGAATCCTTCTAAGTGGATGCATAGTTGATATGAAGCTATCACTTCTCCATTGAGACCTTTGTTGCACAAACAACATCATATTCTAAATAGCCTACTAATTGATCCTATGTACTACTAAATGTATGTGAATCCAGACTAAAAATTCCTCATTGGTCTTCCACACCTCTTCACAGACGCATTGCACACCAAGGTGTGATTGCTAGTATATAAAAGTATTACATCTTTATGGAGCTACAATTTCAGAGAACAAACTGGAATCCAATTCCAATCTTGACAACCCAGATCAGAGGCCTTAAAGTAGACAAAATGTCCCTATGAGAGAACTTTTAGGGTGATATTATAGTGACTTCAGAATTAGTCCTTATCACTCAAGAACAAGGGCCTAACATGGAACAAAATGGCCTAGGTCTGCAGTGGTAATTTGATAGTACCATGAAAAAGTAATACATACATCTATATCAAATTCATAAAGTCGTATAGCCCAAAATGGGAAGCAGCAAGTAGAGTGTCCGACTTGACACCAAAAAAATTCAAAACCCAGAAAACTGTAATTTATATCTTATTATTAACCTTGGAAGTTGGAGGGAACCAACTTCAACATCTCTATGCAACTGGCTTAGTAGAGGGTGTACGGCATGGTTCATGAGGTAAATCAGAATCCCTGTAAACCGCTACAATCTGGATCACAAAGAGCACCCTCAATGCTATTTTTTGACTCCCCACTGCTCCGGAAGAAGAGACCCTTGGACATAATCCACCGCCAATTGGCCCACCCAAGGCGAGATTTGGCACATCCATGGCATTGAGAGGAACACGAGACAGTTTGTGAAAGGGAAGAGAAAGCGTGGAAGATGTTTTGGAGAAGTTCTCACCACCAGCACACGCACTACGTTCTCCACCCTCCACAGACAATACATGTTAACTTAGCACACACTAGGAAAGCAAGCCAACTGAAATGAAATGGCATTTCCAAATGGAAGTGAGGCAAGATTTATTGATGAACACATATTTGGAAATGCCACAACATCATCTCCACACACACAAACCAACTAAACCATGCACAACAATTATGTCATCCGCAGCAATCTCCTGGGGAGATTGAAAACATATAACCTGCAAAATAAAATAAACCATTAGGAAAATTAGCTAGCCGGTAATGAATCCTTTTGAAAGATTTTTGTCGCTTCCACTATATTAATTAATTTTGCATGGGAGAATATTTTGTGATCATTTTGAAAGTTGCAAGTCATTCCTACAAGATAGTTTGTTGCTCTATTTGCTTGATGGTAGCAGTGAGAAATTTGATAATTTGATAAATGAGGTAGTGTCTCCAAACGTCTTGAAGAACATATTTTATTTTCTAGTTTGAAGCTTCTTTGTTGTTGCATGTATTTATAATATTGAGTGATTCACCTTCAATAACTAGATTGGATATGTTTAAGTTAACTGCTAGCTTCAAGCCAAGGAGGAGAGCTTGAGCTTCAGCCAAGTTATTTGTTCCATCTAAAAGTTTTGAAGCCAAAGCTTTTATAACACGATCTGATTGATCCCTGAAAATACAACCAACCTTGGTTCCCCTTAGCTGTTCTATCAAATTTAAACTTAATAAAATCATATATTGGAGGGAACCATCTAACCAATTTCCTATTTACTTTTTGAAATTGATTATTCATCAAGCTACAATTAAATTTGTTTCCAATCTGTTAGTAGTTGAGAATCCTAGGAAGAAAAACAAGAATCCATTTATACATCATTAATATATAGGTTATATAATATTAATAATGTTATTTAATTATTAAAAAATCTTAAGTAAAATATAATACATATATGTAAGTATGTATATATATATATGAAGGTATATTACTTAATAATAATATTATCCTCTAACCTCTAATCTTTCTCTATCATTATCTTTATTATCTTATGTTATCCTTTATGCATTTAAAACTACATATTATCTTCATCCTTAGAGCTCTAAAAAATAAGTGTATTACTCGGGAAAAAGCCATCAATTGTTACCATACCCAATGCTTTCTTTAGGAATTCTACACCTTTGGATGCCTTATTTCGCCTTCTCTCTTATAGAAATCTTGTTTCAATGAGAGGTTGCTAAGGGAAAATTATGTTCAAGGGAGGTAATCTTGCTCCTTGCACCAAAAAAGTAAAGAATTTATTCAAACCCCTTAGGAACTAGTCTCTAATCATCTTTTCTACCATTTTCTTCACCATTTCCTTATGTTTACCAAGGTCCATAAGAGTAGCCAATAACATTGCCAAAATATTTGTTTTAACCATATAACAATGATTAGTTTCCATTAATTCCTCTATCAACACCCATTGTATTACATATAGAAGAAAACCACTTTGATTTTTATCTTTGACCACACACCAAATGTACAAGTATGTCCATTAGGATTTAAAGAGTTACAAAGAATTTATTTTGCTTCCCATCCTTGAGAAAACTTACTCTCTTTTATTTTCCATACACACAACTTTCGTAGAAATCCATATTAACACATTTTAAACCAAGTAAAACTTTCTTTGAATGAAGTAATTTCATACCTTTCTCACTCATGTGCCTAAGTCTATTGTGCCATACTGTTGTTTCAAAACTCATAACCACTGATTGATCTTCTACTTGCTGAAATACAACAACTATTCCTGAACATTGACTATTCTCTATAACAATTAAAGTAGAAGGAACAGTATGACCTGTACAAAGATATAAGGTGCCTACTTTCACACCTTTTGCTACCACTAAGGCACCTTTTGTAACCTTACTGTTTTTATCACTAAATGTTACAACACAACCTTCATCATCTAGTTGCCCTGCTGAAATTAAATTTTTGCTTAACTTTGGAACGTGCTTTACCTCATGTAGTAGCCAATGATTCCCATTCTGCAACTTAATCTCGATTCTTCCCTTTCCAACAATCTGACAAGGCTTGTTATCACCCAAATAAACTAGCCCAAAATCCCCTTGGACATAGCCAAGAAAATAACTTCTATGGGGGGTCGCATGAAATGAAGCCCCTAAATCTAACACCCAATAATCATCAACATTATGAAGGGAAAGAATCAAAGCATCCTCATCAGATTTATTACCTACCACATTTGCCTCTTTATCTCCTTCCTTTTTGTCTCCTTTATTTTTTTGAGACCAACAATCTTTCTTTAAATGACCCAGCTTATCGTAGTACCATCAATCCTTCTTTTCTCTGGATTGGGACCTTTTGTCCTTTGATTTTCCTCATGACTTCCCATGAATTCCAGAATTGTTTTCTCTCTCCTTTGTTCTACTCTTGCTTTCTGCATTCAAAACACTGTCTGATGTGGATGTTCCACTTGAGCTTTTCCTACGAATTTTCTCGCTCAGAATAACACCAACAACATCATCAAATTTCAATGTATTCGAACCAGAAACTGAATTGCTAACATCCATTACCAAGCTATTCTAGATTTTAGGCAAAGAACACAAAATCAAAAGAGCCCTAACTTCTTCATCAAAGTTTATATTTACAAAATTTAATTGACTGGTAACTGTATTAAACTCGTTTAAATGATCAACAAGTGACCCACCTTCTACCATTTTCATATTAAATAAATGCTTCATAAGAAATACCTTATTCAAAGCGGAGGGTTTTTCATATAACTTCGCCAAGGTTTACATCAACTCTTGAGTTGTCTTTGTTGTTGTGATATTGAATGTCACTGATTGTGCTAGGCATAAACGAATACTGCCAAGTGCCTTTATGTCCAAAATATCCTAGTCCTCATTAGAAATTACTGAGGGTTTCTTGGTTTTCCCTTCCAATGGCCACCATAAATCCTTTTGATAGAGGTAGTCCTCCATTTGCATCTTCCATAATTGATAGTTCTACCCATTGAACTTCTCAACCTTCAACTTACCCTTGTCTGCCATTACTCCCACTTAATTGTGAGACCTTCTTACAGAGGATAACTGAACACAACCTCGCTCTGATACCACTTGTTAGTGTTAGAAGGCAAATATCTAATAAGTTAAATGCAGATTTGATTAATAAAATAGAGAAATAAAACACACATAGAAAAATTATAGCAGCAACAAGACAACATAGAGAATTTAACGTAGTTCAACCAATCCAAGCTACATCCACAAAACCACAACCATCCAATGATTTTATTATCCAGTGCAAAACATATTACAATCTCACGAATAATGCCCTCCTACAACTCTCATCCCAACCGCTTATTACAAGCTTTTTAGAAACTTCTAGAATTAGGGTTCTACAAAGTCAATTTTTTTAATCTTGTTGGTTATGAAGCGATAAAATAGCATGACCAGTGGCCACATACAAACATTAGGTCATATAGATGACAACATAATGTTTTGATGTATGTACAATGTGTTGGCATCCTAGACAGTGAACTTCAACATTTGGTGCCAAGTTCTATGTATCTTATTTCTAGTTCTATAATAAAATTGTGTAAGTTATTCTAATTATATAAAATACTACCTTCTTAATTCCTTTATATGCTTTATTTGCATAAACATTATTCATTTATAACTTAAAGAGCATTTTTTTATTATCAATCTATTTATTCTTTATATTTTAATGAATATCAAAATACATCTTGTTTGCAAGTTGCATATTCTTGGTTGAAGTAATGTAGGAATCATTTGGTTAAAAACAAATATATTTTAGCTAAACCAAATTTCTACAATTACAGTTATCTCAGTGGAGTAGAGTGGGTTTTTAAAATAAATGTAAATATTGGATGGAATAGTGGCAACACATGAAACTATCAACTCCATCAAGCATAAGAAGGAGAGTATGCTTCAAAAATTAGATAAGAATAAGGCTTATGATAAATTTTCTTGGGATTTCTCAATTCAAGTACTAAGATTTTTTTTTGTAAGGATTGGTGTAAATGGCTTTACAGTTTCATTTTGTAGCTTCCTTTTTATTTTAATCAATGACTCCCTATAAAGTTTCTTCTTTCCAAGAGGGGGCTGAAGCAAAGAGACCGTCTCTCTCCCTTTCTATTATTAATTGTGGCTAAAGTCCTAGGTAAACTATTGAATGTTGAAGTTGGCAAAGGTAATTTAAAGAGACTCTAATTTTTAATGAAGGTTAAGACTACCACTAAACTATAATCTATAGATGATACACTATTTTTTGGTGAGGATGTGACAAGGGGTTTTTTAATATTGAAGGACCTAAAATACAAAGAATCCTTGGGTTTGTTTTGGATAAATTACATAGCAATTATTTGGGTATGTCATTGAGTGATAAAAGAGATTCTAGCATTTAATGGAAATGAGTGGTAGATAGGATCCAAGCAAATTATCCTCCTACAAGGGAAAATTGCTATCCTTGGCAAGTGGGATTACTTTCATTAAGGCTTTGTTGGTGGCAATCCCTATTTACATTATTTTTGTGTTTAAAATTCCAAGTAGGATTGTGAAGGTAATTGAGTCCATCTGAATAACCTGTCTTTGGAGTGGTATAAAGGATAATAGGAAATGGATTATAATAAAATGTGAGGATATATACAATGCCAAGAAGATGGGGCTATGTTTTAGGAGTTGTTAGTAGATAAACAAGGCCTTGGATGAAATTATCGTGGAAAAATTATGAGGATAAGGATAGATATTGGATTTGTATCAGTTGAAATCAATTATTTTCTTAAGGTTGTTGAGGATTTATTTTCTATAGGGATGTCCCTAACTTTGGGGTCAAGCATATGGGAATTTTTGAGGACCAACAGACACTTGACCTAGATTAATATCAAGTGGAGGCTTGGTTGGAGGCAAGATTAGGCTCTAGAGAAATCATTGGTTAAAGCATCATGCCTTGGCTAGATTACTTGAATTTATTTCCTTGATCACACATTTTAAGGGAAGCATTGATAACATGGTTAAGGACTATTTTTATAGCTCCACAAATGGTAAGAAATGGAATAATTTATCTCCTCTACATCCTAAATCCAATCAATTTTACTCATAGTTGGAGGCTAATCTCATTAGATGGCCCCTCCTTATTAAGGAGATTAACAATTGTTTGGTTTGGGATAAACATAGTAGTGGAATTATCTTAGTTAGCACTACCTATCATCACATCACAAGGGGAAGGTAAATGTATCCTAGGAGATAAAATTTAGTTGTGTTAGGGGTTACCTAAGGAAAATGCCTTCCTATGGTTTGCTACCAATGAAAAGGCTCTTACATGAAGAAATTTTAGAAATGAAGTAAGCAAGGCCCTGCATGGTGCATTTTATGCATGGACGTGGAGGAGTCGAATGATCATTTATTTTTTAGAACAAATTTATACCTTAGTTATGACAATGGTTCATAAGGAGATGGGGACTAATATGGGTTTTTTATACCAATATTTGTTGACTAGTCATGGAATGGTACATCTAGGTGAAAAGTAAATTTCTTAAGCTAATATAGGGGTACTCTCCAACACTAATTATTTGTAATATTTAGTTTGACAGGAATCAAATTCTATTTCAAGATAAATATATTTTAATGGAGTGGGTATGGGATAAGATTGAATCACCCTTTCAAGAGTTAGGTGGGTGTCAGAGGAAAGATGATTGGGTCATTAAAATTAATTAGTTTGAGTGGTTGAATTATTGGATACTTGGTACAGATGGTTGGATTTGATGCCTCAATGTTTTCCCACATAACAACATGTGAAATATATTCCTTCTCCAACTGGATGGATTAATCCCAACTTTGACATGGCAATCGAAGGGAATCATGGGGCTTTTGTGAGGGTTGTGGTGATTTTAGAAAGGATACTAATAACATGGTAGAGGTTGAGACCTTACTTTGGGGGATTAATACTACCATGGATAAAGAATGGGGGTGGATTTAGATAGAAGGTGATTCAAAGTTTATCATAAATTGATTGAAGGGTGAAAATTGCAATAATTGACTTTTGGATACTATTTTCTAAAGGCTAAGTTTCAAGTGGTCTTTGAAGGAATTTCATATAATCACATTAGAAGATATCATAACTATATTGCAAATTGGGCTACCGAAAAGGGGTTGGTTTGAGAGAAAAGGAAAGTAGCATCCATACACTTTTGTTTTCATATTAGACAATCTAAATAGCATAGAAGCACAATTAAAAAATAAAGATTACAAAATTAAAACCAATTATAAAGATACTACTTTAATTTAATTAAGATATGCATCATAATAAAAAGTATAACCATAATAATTTTAATATATTATCCAATAAAAAATATATATTAAATTATATATTTTAATAAATTCTATGCATTAAATTTGATAAAGAAATATTATCATTATACTATACTTATAAATTAAATCATAAAATCAAAAATCAAACAGTCAAATAAAACTTACAAATTTAATTCTAAATTTAAATACTTATAAAAAACAACTACCTTAACAACATATTTAAATTTTTTATAAATTTAATTTTAAATATATAATTATTTGTGTATAAATTATAATGAAAATAAATTAATATTTAAAATATTCATATTAATTTATTTTCATTATAATTTATATTAAAAATATGTATACAAATTATATTTTATTTTCATTATAATTTATATTAAAAATATGTATACAAATTATATTATAATTTTTATTATGTAGACAGCTTTAAAATGTTGGTATAATAAACCAAAAAAGTACAAAGATTCCATATGTAGAATTATACGGTCTAGTCTTTATAAAAACAAAGAAAAAGTATCTTTTGTGATTCCGCTCATGGGAAATGATGTTTGACTCTTTGTTTTGATTGTCCCCTTCTAGTGAGAGAATAGCACTTTATGATTATGTAAGCATCTAAAGGAGGAAAGTGATTAGCTAAGCAGATAAGATGTCGGTGGAAATGAATATAAAATGATTTGAAAGTAGATTCTCGGATATCCTATGGAATGAGATATATGCTAGTCGCCATCTCCATACATTGATTCATATAGTCAAAAAAAAATGTATATTTGATCTCGGAATTATGTTGACTTACTTTTAAACGGTTGTTGTGTGTGATTTTTGTGTGAAACTTTTTAAATTGTTGAATAAAGGTATATTATCTCTAAAACAACATGTGTGTATAGAATTATATATTATGTATTATTACAGTTTTGTATTATAAAAAATAATCATAAAATAGCTACTTTTATTTCTATTATACTTTTTGTATTAACTTTCTTAATTATATAGATATTTTTGTCACTCAATTTTAAAATTAAGTGATTTTTAAAATGTTTTTGAATTAATAAAAATAAATTCATATTATTATAATATCAAATATATGTATATAGTTCATATGTAAATTTTGGATAAAAATAGCAGTAGACGTAAATGGGGAGACTAGTACTTAGTAATTCCATCTTTTGTCACAGGGGTAAACATCATCTTGTTGGGAGGAGGAAACGCTGGTGAAAACACAATGCTCTAGCACAACAATAAGATGCAAGAGAAAGGTGCGAGGGTTCCACACTACAAGGGGAATGGGTGGTTCAGGAATCAAAGCATTAGATCCCTACCAAATGATTTCTTTTTTATTGAATATATAAACAAGGAGTTGAGAGATGAGATCCTACATGGTAGCCCCCTCTTTTTTGAAGGTTTCAATTTTTACATTTTAGAATGGGAAACCAACTTTGATCCTTTCAAGCATCGCATTAGAAAGGTGTCATTATGGATTAGGTTGGTTAATCTTCCCTCATAATACCAAAACTTAGAGTCTTTAAAGCTGATAGGGGAAGCCTTGGGGTTTTTTCTAGGAGTAGATGAGGACTTCTTCAATAGAAAGGTGGATTTAATGGTGAAAATTTGTGTTGAAATCGATCAAGAGGTTGGGTTGTGGGAAGAGCTAGAAATTATAACTAAAAATGGGAGATGGTTTCAGAAAATCTTGATTGATAATGTTTGAGTTGGGGTTAAACTTCACAGTGGCTAGGGTTTGGACTTAGGCGAGCCTAGTGAGGGTCCATTAAGTTCAAAACATTTGAGGTTAGAAAAGGGTCCTCTTCAGGCAAAAGCGAACCCTAAACAAGATCTTGAGACAAACAAAATTTTGGGAAAGCTAGAGGATTTAAGGGCAACTAACAAGATCAAGTCACCTTTAAGGGAGGAGGGTTGGATGAGGGATTCATAGGAAAACAAGGACTTGAGACCCTCTCCAACTCTTCCAACACAAGGGCAAGGGTTTAGTACCCTGATTATTGAGAAGATCCCTCGAATCCTCGTGTAGATAGAATTGGAGGGGTTTCAACACCCCTCCCAAGCCTTGGAACTAGCTCGTTGATAGATTCCACTCCCAACCCACTCTTGGATCCCCCATAGGAAGAGAAAAATGGCTCCCCTCATCCACCCTTGGATATTAATGAACAACTCATGAAGGTGGCATGTGATTTAATGGACTCCACCAACACCTTTCAGGAAGGGCTTGGGGTTGGGTTTGCACTCGTTGACCAAATTCCCCAATTGTAGGCTATCAGAAAGCAATGTTAGAGGAAGGAGAATTAACAGAAGGAGATCAATTCTTTATTTTCAATGAAACAATAGACCTAGAGCCTAATAATACCCTTGTGGAAAACATTGAAAATATGGGAATTAGTCAAAAGTCAACCAAGAAAACCTCTCTAGATTGTGGTAAAATTAAGTCGAGAGGAAGGAAAACACTCCAAGAGAAGAGATCTATGGATGGGGATATAGAAGGCCAAGTCAAAATCACAGTGATGTTGAGATCAAGGAACCTTGGGTGTATCCCTTCTTAGGGAGCCATGAGGCTCTTAACATGGAATTTTAGGGGCTTAAACACCCCCAACAAGCAATGCTCAAGGTCAAGTGTAGAATGGAGCTCTCACAAGGAGATATATGCTTAATTCAAGAAACAAAGTTGACCAATGTTGATTTAGAACAATTTAGGAAAAAACTTAGAACTTGGCAAGTGATGGTGGTTCAAGCCAATGGGGCCTTTGAGGCCTTGCTATTTTTTGGAAACCACGATTTGTCTTCTTATATAAATTGGTGATGGGGGTTTAATTAGATTGGTTGCAAGGTCAGAAGCGTCTCTTCAAATCTTCAATCTGTCTTGATAAATGCTTACGGCCCAAACTCATGCATCAAGAAGAGAGAGTTGTGGGTGTAGTTGAAGAACTTCATTGATTCTCATTCTGAGCAATCTCATATTATAGGGGGGATTTCAATGACATCCTCTTTAATAGTGACAAAAGAGGGGATGCCTCTTGAATGCACAAGAAAATTGAGAGGGGGGTGAATCAATTGTACCTTAAAACTTCAAAACCCTCATACATATTCAAATCCACATTAATACAATTAACCCTTAGTTTCTTATGAAGATTTCCCATGAAAGGAAAATAACAAATATTGAAACAAATCAAAATCATGCACAAAATAACACTGTATTTACATGGAAATCCCAAGATGGGAAAAACCACAGTGAGAATTAGCTCACAATATAAAGTAAATTCAACACTGAATACAATAGGGCTCATTGTCAGAGGGTTCACTGCTTAAGAGATAGAAAGGATCACTGCCAAAGGCTCACTACTAGAATAGAAGAGAAGATAGAGAAGAATGTTACATAGAGAAATCCATCTCAATGCAACAAGGGAATCCACCACAATATCATCAACATCTTTGCAATCTCCTTAAAGAATTGTAGACGCCTCTTGCTCACTACATTCAGTGATCTAACACATGAAAGCTCACACTGCACTTCTCAAGTTTGCACCTTACAACTCCAGAATTAGCATTATTCGCATCTATCTTGTCTATCTCATCATCCCTTAACAACTCAACTCTTATTTATACCATCTTCAACCTTGAAACCATTCTCCAAGGTCAACTATACACATCAATCATGCAAATTCAAATTAGGTCTTCGCCAAAACAATTCTATGGCAGATAAAAGTGAAAAGTGTACCACACCACACCTTATCTATGACCCAAAACTATAACACCACACTACCACATGCTTCTACAAACAATAAACATCCATCACAATTAGTGTAAACACCAAGGTCTATCATTACCTGTGTAAACACCATTAAACTTTTAAGTACACACTTCCTTTGATCTAACAACAAATCATGGACAACAAATGTCACTTGAACACAATCTGGAACATTCCATAAACACCCTAAAATCCAACAAACTCTTTCACAACAACTTCCACCTAAAGAATGTACACACCTAATACACTCAACAATTATGCCCTACACTGTAACTCAAGAAACTGACTTTCGAAGCACCAAACCTCAATCAACTTTGACTAAAGAGAGATACCAACACCCTCAATACACCTTTAGATCTACAAGACTTGGAACTACTCTACGAAGAAACATGGAGCAAAACCATTTCTCCCGGACACTTTTACAATACCCAATTCACACACTAGTGAACATAACTTCTTTTGTACAACGATCCAACACACCAAATTATGAATGCCACACCTCTAAAAACCTTTGATAAACATACCCAAAATGCATTAGTAGATCTTCAATCTAGAAGAAATGCGGAACAACACCATAACACTATTGTGTAACATATGATAACACTTCAACTCATTATTTCCTCTTTTTATCAAATTTTCTCAAAAGCACTTAGAAACCAAGCACCAAAAACACATCCTCGTCATCTCCATCACTTCCTTAACCATAGATAGAAGCTTATCAAAGCAGCACTAGAGATTGACACCAGTAGCTTACTAATGACAACATAATGTAACTAATCAAAGCATCCTCAATGCAACAACACATACTCTTGCAACAATATTCTATTCAACAATGACAACAAAAGCTTGTTGACATCAATGGAAACACCAATCTTCTCATACTTGCAACAATCTCCCCCTTTTCATTGATGGAAACACATGATGTGAAAAACCATCAATGATAAAACTCAACAACTCTGCTCCATACCTATTTCCTTTCCCCTACATTACTCACTCTCCCCCTTTCAACTTATTTATTTTTCACATGCTTCATTATTCTCTCTCCCTTAAATATCTTATTTTCACATGAATCTCTCCCTCTTTGACATCAATGGAAAAAGACAAAGAATTTTATTATTTAAGTTTCTCCTTTGACATCAATCGAACTACTCACAAATGTTCTAAAACTAACTTTCCTTTATTACTCAATATACTCCCCCTTAGGAGCACACATCATACTACACCAATCAACAACCACTACATAATGACAACATTCACTTTTTCTTACTGCAACAATCAAACAATGTCACTACCTACTCCCCCTGAGAGGTAGCCACCAACGTCAATCCAGACCAAGGAATGAATATTGAAATCCACTTGATTGATGCATTTTCTTATGCATCTAGTTCAAAAAAGGAGAGGAAATAACCCCCAACTTCTCCCATAGATACTCAAATGTATCCTTAGGAAGAGCCTTAATGAATATATCAACAACTTGATCTTTTGTAGGCACATACTCAAGCTTTACTTCATTCCCTACAATCTTCTCTCTCAGAAAGTGATATCGGATCGAGATATTTTTTTTCCCTTGAATGCATTACTGGATTCTTTAAAATGTTGATAGTACTTGTATTATCACAAAATATAGAAATTGGTTCATCATATACCACCCTGATATCCTTCAATGTTTCCCTCATCCATAATACTTGTGTGTAGCAAGATGCTGCTGCA
>VDFB02023125.1:0-26287 GCA_007258455.2 Sequoia sempervirens
TGAACTTAATGCTGGTCATTTTGGGAGCCCAGCATCACTTTTGGAGGGTCAGCTAGGGTTAGAAAATATTCTGACCCAAATCTGGAATATTTTTGGCATGAAATCTGCATATTTACTTTATAGAAATGTTTGATATTTAATTCTGGAAATTTCTGGGCAGTACAAGGGTTTAAATTGTCATTTTTTTGAGCATTGTCACAATCAGAATTTTCTATCTTTCAGTTGTAAATCTGATCTGAAATCTGATCAGAAATTCTGATTTTGTTTGAAACTACTTTAATGCAAATAAATTTCAGATTTAAGCCCTAGTTTGCAAAAGTCTTTGTTATTAGATTTGTGCCCTAGTTTTCAGAGATTATTGTTTCCTTCTAGTATCCTATTTGGGGATATTTCAGAAAATAACTATAAGTGAAAGGAATGTGAACAGGTAGAAAATGAACAATGCCAGAGGAGTGTGTTAATTTGTTGATCACTGGTTCACCTATTCACCTTTGCTCTAAAAGTCTGAAAATTTTAATTCCTGGGGCATGAAGTCAGAAAAATGACGCAAAAATGAAAAAACTAGATCTATATCAAAGAGAACAGGGAAAACGAAAAAACTGCAATTTTTGGCATTTCTTGAATTTCTGTGTGTATTTGACTGAATACTCAATTAAAGGAAAAAACTGGCCAGCCAGTTCAAACTGGCATGGCCTACGTGCCCAGCTATGGTTAACCATGGATTTTTCCAGTTTTTTGCTTCTATGATTTAAGCAATTACAGCTTCATGAGAAAATACAGTTTGAGAGCTTTCTGGAAAGCAGTTGCAATCAAAATTCTAGATAGTTTGAAGGATTAGAGATTGGGAAAATCTTCAGGACTAGTCAAACTGTTTTCCCAGCTGCAGCTCAGACAGAAAATGTTGAAGACCTTTCTATTTTGCAAATCTGGGTAAGCAAATCTTGTGCTGGTTTTGAATTTTGAGGAATTTTTCAGTCCTATTAGCCAACATAGTTTTCATTTTTCATATTTGTACAAGGGATGGAGATTCATTGAAGGCATGTCTTCTTGAATCCCTGTCTTTTATTTGAAGTTGGTTTCATGGAGATTCTGAAGTTTTCTAGAAATGTTTGATATTAATGCTAGAGATGGTGGTATTTATTTAAGCAACATTGTCATAGTTAGATGTATCTTTTGAGGGAATTTAACATGTTTATATTTTAAGTCAACTCTATTGTGACCAATTTCCATAAGTAGTTATTATTCTAGTGACCTCTCTCATGTATGTTGTGACAATCACAAGGCAAGCATCTTTAAACATTTGTTAGTTGAGGAAGGAACTGTGATTATTGGAAAATCTACTACTTCGGGATTTTTAACTTCTAGCCTCATTCCTAATCAGCAAAACTTATAGTTGGATGCATTAAATTGGAGGTCAGGGACACACAAACTACAGGCACACACTATAAGCATTCATTTGGTGGTCAAATGCACAATGAGGATGGATAAACACTGGATATATTGAGTTGGAGGTCAGGTGCACACATACCAGTAGTATGAATACACACTGGATGCATTCACTTGGAGGTCAGGTGAAAACACTTTGGTAACAATACAACTGAATCACCGCCATATCAATACAATTACATGGCCAGGAATTATCTAACTTGACAAAGCACCTTTGCAATTTCAAGCTATGCATTATCTTCTTTGTAGCATCCACCGTTTAATGGTCTACAATGAGACAGCTGATTTAGAAATTATGTTAGAAACTTCCCTAATAAATTTAGTTTCAGTTTGTATTAGTAGAAGGCTCCTCAGAATTGAATACACCTTTTTTTATCTAAAAATACTTGTACACAGTTTTCCCCAGAGCCTTGTAATATTATTATGGACTGTGGAATTTGTAGATCTTTTATTCAGCTTATATTATTTGAAAAAATTTTGGATCGCATCTGAAGTAAAATTTGGTAATTTATATGCTGTTATAAATAAATTGATACGAGTTTCAAGAAACTATTCCATTTTAACATTCATCTGGACCAACTAAATAAATTAGAAAAAACTGAAATATTTATGATTTTATCATATTGATGAACATCAAAGCCTCCATTATACATATAACCATGTTTTGGACAATATAAGGTTAATGAAAATATTTACTTAACACTGTTCCCTAGCAGTCAAAGATCATTTGGAAAAATGACTTTTAAAGCATGATCATATTACAGTATGCAGATCATTGTGTTGGATCCATCAGGTCATTGACACTCACCTTGTTACCAATGTAGCCCATCACACCGACTCCAATGGGAGACACTTTTAAGTTGTTGATATGCCTCCTGAGTGATCGACGAACCCAGACTGATACAAATATTCCAACCATCTGCTTACTAACTATTCGCACATAGCCTGCCCTGACACTTTTGGAATTTTTAGATTTTGCACCAGCACCTGTTACAGAAAATGTCTCCAGGCGATTCCTTAGCTCTTCATTCAGATGACTCTCTTTTAAGGAACTAACACTGGACACTGAATCTTCTGTTTCCAAATCCAATGGCTGTTCTGGCCAGCTCAAACTAATCTTTTCAGACATGCTGTAAATCCTCCTCAATTTAGCACTAGGTGGTACTTGAGTCTGTGAGTCCAATTGAGGCTCTGTGCGACATGATTTGATCCTTCCAACATCACTGCAGACCCTTCTCAAATTAACATTGGATTCTGAATGGTGCAGTTCTGAGTTTAATAATTCCTCTGGCCAGGTTGCTTGTTTTTTCCCTAAATTTCTGGAGAGTTTCTTGACATTATATAGATTACTAGGATATATGGGATCATTAGCTGCATCGACAGGAATATCTCCTTGATGAGGTAATATGCTAACATCTTCATTAGTTACATCATTGTCAGATAATATTTCATCTACAATGATGTCAGATGCACTAACCCTTGATGGGGAAGAAGGAGCACTATAGCATTTACACTTGGATTTAGTAGGTTGGGTTTTGTTCAATGTGCTGCGAAGTAGATTTTCCCATTTCAAGACAGGGATATTATCCTCTGCACCAAAGATGTTGCCAGCATTCAAAGGAACCACCTCTTGGAAGCTGCAATAATGCACACCTTGTCTGTGAGAGCTGAAAATATTGGTTTCAGCATTGGAATAATTCAACTAAAAACATTTTCTAATGTATTTCAACTCTGTGACACTAAAGAACCAAGAAAATAGAAAAAAATTGAAAAGATAGAATTAATTTTATTCTCCATGCAAAGTTAATAAGCATACAATTCATGCAAGGACAGTTATTGTATGCACTATGCATTTTACTTATCCAGGCTTCCACTTCAATAGAAATTGAAACAGAGAATTTTTAAGGATAATTTAAATCACAACAAAGTTAAAATGGGTAGATCATGGAACTCTCAAATTCTAGTCAAGAGATCTATATGTTTTCAGTTGTACCTCAATAATTCTATCTTAAGTTGGTTTTTTCATTCATGTAATCATAACTTAATTGCAGGAAACATAGCTACTGATACAAGCTATCCAATATTCTACAAATAAAACAGGATGGTCATGTGTATGACCACAGAAAGGTAATTACAATCAAGAAAATTACCCAAGCACATACACATCTGCGGGATCTTTTGTATCTAGCCATTCCTCAATATCCAAATCATCTGGTGGAAGCCTTCCTCCAACATTCCAGGTACCTACTAATATCCTGCCAAATGCCATGAAAGCAGGTTATAAAATTCAAATCAGTAAGATTTGACTTAAGAGCTTGGACGGATGACCAATTTGAAATTGACTAACTTAATTTCCTTTGTATCTATGTACTGGGACCGCATTGTCACTGAATTTCCTCTTTTTAGTCTCCACAAAAAATGTTCAGAGGGAGTTCCTACAATAAAAGTAAAGCCATATAAAAAGAGTGAGAAGCTTGCCACCAGCCAAATCAAAGTGTAATTGATTCATTGATTATGATGTAGACAGAGTGAAGAGACTTACTATCTAAACAAAGCAAAGAAGGCCATACTACTACAAAAAAGAAATACAGTGGCAGGTAAATTCCAGAAAATGTGCAAAAATCCTTGAAAGAAGCAAACTGTAAAAAGGAATGGTCCTTCAATGCGTACCAAAATGAAAGTAGAAAGTTCAGACATGTACTTTGTACATTACAAAAGCTGATTTAAGTTCGCTAAATATCAGAACTTTGAGAATCTTATCTATAAGGCATCACACTAAACTCATCTCTCCAACCATACATCAAATGACCATTGAAAAGGTTCTTGGTATCTTACCAGTAGCTTGAAAACGTGAAACAGTGTGGTTTCTGCCATCCTTACTAACTGTTCCCCTCTCAACACAACTTGTTTCTGCAAACATTAAACAGAGTAGATTGAATTAGGATTTCTAGAGTCATTATGATTAAATACAGTGAAGTATCCGATGGGTTTATATGTTTGTATTGCAGTTTGTCTTCATAGTCAATAGATAACAAATGCCACAAACACAAAAGCATACCTTCATCATCAAACTCGCTTTCAGTATCTTTTTCATCAGCACTGAACTCTTCCTCCTTTGGCTTGATATTGAGCCATTTCTTCATTACAATAGCTGGCCAAAAGAGCTGCAGACATGTACATTGGAGGAAATAGATTTCAAGCCAACTTCTTGTCTGCATTTGTCAAATTAAGATATCCAAAAGGTGCAGAATGAGCTCCTAATCACTGCAATGAGAAAGATTTCATGTGTGCCAGCTGATTGCATGCAACAAGAATTACCTCTCCTTTTTTTCTGCTTTTCATGTTGACAAATACTCCTTAACAGATCTTCTTAATCTGATCAGCCACTACAGGTAACATAATATTTTGCCACTTGCGCAAAATTATATTTTTTTTCTCTGAGATCAAGTACACGTGAAAAGGGAGAATCCAGTATTCAAAAGTACCTTGCAAGATTGTAGGTTCAAAGAAGGCAGATGCCGATATACTCTGCCAGAATGCAAGAATCCATTTCTTTTTAGCTTGTCAGAATGCAAGAATCCATTTCTTCTTAGTTTATCAGAATGCAGGAATCCATTTCTTCTCAGATAAGTTAACCATTGATGTCAGCCATTTGTACTAGGTGAACTTCTTTTCTTCTTATGAATAAATAATATTAAAAAAAGGGTAGCCATGACGGGATAAGAAATTCAAAAGCAGATAAGAAATTGATTGCTTGAAAGAATTTCTTTTAACAGACTAAATAAAATTCCAATAACGAAAGTGTTTTGCTCTCATTAACTCCAGAAAAATTAAGGACTTCAGGGACTGCAACCTGGAAAGCAGGAATATGCTTGAAATCAACGGGGACAGATGTTATAAATTTCCACCAATATACTGCCAGGCCAAGTAAATTCTCATCAATTTTCTGCGAGACCACGGCCAAATTGACACCAATGGCTATAGTTATCTTCCTAGGCAATTCACTTTGGTTAATCAGAATTGAACGAATCCAATTCTTCTAAGATAAGTTGACCGTTGATGATATGTTTTTTTTTCTACCAGGAGAAACTGCTGTATGCGTAAAATGTATGGCTTAGGAAACAAAGGGTACCCTGCAAATCAATTCTGGTTCAGAAGGCGTAAATCTCAATTCTTTTACATCCGGACCACAGCCCAACAAAGGAGTGATGATGATACACAAGGTAAAGTGAAAAGGTCCTCTTGCTACCACAAGTACACCCAAGTTCTGTGCTGCCTAGACTAGAACATAAAACATTAGCTTTACTACTTTCCTCTTTTTCATTTTCCTAAATTTGTACAAAATTAGCTGACCATGTAATAGACAGCAATTTAGTTGGCTCGATGGATTTTCTCTTGAATTTTGGATTTTTTTTTCTTAAAACTAGCTAAGTTCAAACAAATAAAACAATAATTCAATCTTTCAAATCCTGTAATTCGTTCCTGCCTTTATAACTGTTCAGAAAATTGTGTAGGGGGGTACATGACCATTAAGAAGATAACATGGTGGTTAACACATGAGCAGTCCAAGGGATTAAGACTGGATAATATCAGGCTGTTCAGGGTTAGAATCTATTGAGACGCATGCAAATAGAAGCTTATCACTTACACAATTCAAAAATATCATATGTTCGCCACTGCTGCAAATTATACATTTAATCTAGACTCGCAGGATTGATAACAAGCTTACTCCTTAAAAATGTAAGCCTCGTTCGAAACTCAAACGACTAAATTATCGCAGAACCGGAGAGGGGCATAAAACTCGGCAAATGTAGCAATTTAAGGAGTTAAAATTCGCCAAAAATATTGAAACAAGGTGTGATCTTTTTTGTACCTTTAATAGTTCAACAGAGAGCTCTAATGGAGGGAGCCCGAACCAATAGTAGCTAGGTGTATGAACCGTGCAATTTTGAGGGAAGTCGTCAGCTAAATGTGGACAGATATAAAACTAGACCTGGTAAAGCACAAACCAAGCTGTAAGACCAAACCGCGGTCTAAAACAGGAAACCGGTAACCTCGATGTCAGTAAAACCACGCGTAAGGTGAATTCAACAGTGCCTTAGAAAGTTCGATCTGACGGCTAGGTACGTGTCGCCTGAAGGCTGTGATTGATTCATGAGTTCAGTGTTCACAGTTTTCGTTTAGTGACGGGAAAGTGAGGTCAGCCACAGAAACACCGTCACGAGTCCAGACCCACGCACCCCATCACATCGCTAGTTATTTCATGAGTTGTTCAGAAACTGGTACACAGCAAACTTTTACGACATGTTCATTTAAAGTGGGAATTCGTTAGAGCAGATTAGAATAGAAAGATTTTTACATACGTAAGGCTGAAGACAGTTTAAGGGATAAAATATTATTTATAATTTGATATACTAAAATAAAATGTAGTTCGTGGTATGTACATGAGGTGAAAAGAATCTCACTTCTATGTTTTTTTGTTTTTGATTTGTTTTGGACTTTTGTTTTTAGTGTAATAGTTTAGTGTCGAAATTATATGTTTTTTTTATAAAGGTTATTGTTTGTCTTAAACTTAAAAGTTGAATTTGTCTTCTCATTTTTCAAGGATCTAGATTCGACCCTTAATTTTCATGTTCCTTATCTAGGGACAATCCTACATTTGTGGTCCTAAGCCTAGTTCAACATTGCATATGTGATCTTGATTATCCAATTCAAAAAAAAAAAAAAAGTGACCTTGATGCTTATTTTTTAAAAATCATTGTTAATCATAGGTCTAAGTAGACGCAATCCTAAATAGGCATCGCTTGCCAACTTAGGCATGAAATGTTCAAATTTGAACACTATGGTGATATATAAAAGGACCAAAGCTCTAGATCATTTAATCATCTACAAATCACATGAGCCTATGTTGCATTATCATCTAGTCGTCATGTTAGCATATGCATTCATGAGAATAGATACATAGCCATATGCATTATGCTTGGTGTGTCTTTGAACTTGTCAATAGTCTAACAAGGTAGGATTGTAATCAAAATGAGACATAAATTCTCCCACTCAATAGTAGGCTCTATTGGTGTTTTTTAGCACCACCATGTCTAGATATATATAAGAAGAATTTTTTGAAGAGTAAAGATCCCAACCTCAAGGTTATAATTAGGTTCAAGGTTGCATAAAAGCTTCAAAGCTATAAATGGGAGGATCGAGGTTGTACACATGGGTTTAAACCTAGACATGGAATAGCTTATTTTTCCTATTTGTTATAGCTTGACTAATACAAATTTGATATCAAAATTGTGAGACAAATCATAGTACATATGTTATACAACATTCATTATCAAGCACTTCTATGAATGTCTTTGTTGATTTTTAGGATTTATTTATATTCATGTTTCAATGCTTGTTTCTAGAGTCATCTCATTTATGTGCGGTTAGATATTATTTATCATTGAATTAACTTAATTTATCATAGATATTTATTGAAAGCGATTTTTATTACTTATTAAATTAATGAACCTAGCATTTCCTAGTTGTACCCTTCTACTCGATTGCTTCAGATCTAATATTTTTAACTACTTTCATCTCTCATTTATATTTAAATTATAATGGCTACAGTTTATATCATTTTATGTGTTTTCATTGTTAGATTATTACCATGGATATATATTCCTTGCTCCTAACTTAGATCACTTTTTATTGCCATTGTGATTTATAATTATGATACTTCTTTTATGGGATGTGACCTTGCTCTTACTTAACCCTATATTGATTTGATACATCTAGGGATAATGATTTTTGTGATGATGTTATACTTCCATTACATACTTATGATAATTTTGTGTCTAGTGATGAGCTATTCTATCGATAATCTTAGTGAAAATATAGTAAAAATATTATTTATTAGTGCTTACAAATTCATTAAAAATTTGGCAAAACATGAATGGAAATGGAAATAACATAGTAAAAAATTAAAACAAACAAACCACCATAACATTGATGTAAATGGACAAAACAAGTAAAAAAATCCACCACCAAAGACAATGCAAAATTTTGTTAATCTTGAATGACTGAGTACATCAACACAATTTTCCCTTTCAATCTAACAACATTCCAATAGCATAATAACATAGGCTAAAGACAGTTTAAGGGATAAAATATTATTTATAATTTTATATACTATTAACTATAGTTAAAAGTGTGAAACATAAAAAAAGTGAAACCCCAAGATTTGACCCTAGGGTTTAGGCACTTTTCCTAAATGTTTCATGTAGGATTGGAGGTAGCAGGGGTTTGATGGATTTGGACAAGACATATGATTGACTTACAACCTGAAGGTGAGTCAACCAACCCTTAACCAAATATGGAAATTCCCTAAGGATGAAGTGCAATGATTCAACTAGCCTAATTGTCACGACCCCTCTTCGCTATGTTAGTTAATTGTGATGTTGATCTAATTATTTATATAAATGAGATGCTTGTCTAAATAGGATATTAACTCATACGTTTATTTCACATGTTTTAGGCATGTGCATACTCACAAGTAAATGCACATAAATTGAAAAGACTCCCCACATCATCTAAATCTCTGCCAATAGATTGAGTCATTGATTATTAGTCGGAAAATTTGACAAAATTGTTGACCAAGAAGCAATGCACCATCCACGAGCCGCCTAACGCCGACTTCACTTACTCCATATCTTTCACGTGGGTTATGATTCAATTGCCACAATAAATTACAGATCTAATCGCGTTCTACAGTTTACAATGAATTTAATGCATTATATCTATAAAATGAGGGAATGGAATTCTGTTTTGTGAAGAGCAATAGACCGTTCTATGAGAGACTCCAGAGAGATGTTCAATTTCAGACTTCGGGAAGGAGGAGAGCCAATCTGGGCACATTGTTCACTTTAAATCTCTTCCAAGAATCAGCGCACACAAGTAGGTAACCTACCCATTCACTTTGATTACTGTGTATGTCTCTCTGTCATATATATATATATGCACAACAAGTAATTATAAAATGTTGAGCCCTTTGTAAATATGCACAAACCATATCAGATAGAGAATGGTATAGATTATATAAATCAGCTAGGACAAAGCAAAAGAATATAGTTATGCAAGAAGCATTGCATCTAAGAATAACTTCAATTTAGCTAGAAACTCTATGGTCATTTTCTATCACATTGCTAAAAAGAACAAAGGTTATTCTACCATTCACTATGCTTGTTCTTATTTAGAAGATTTTAACTATGGTATTATTATTCTGACAAAGGATATCGAATGCACACTCAGTGTTTCTTATTTGGTAAATTAAATTTTCAATGATAATGAATTGCCCTTGATTGGATTACAATTTAACTATTTGTCAAAATATCACATCTTACAAGAAGAACCTGATTTAGGCGTCCAACTTTATTTCAGAATGTTATAGCTCCATTTACTATTTCACTCACTTCCACGCTTATTTAGATGCCTTTGTCATATCTAGATGTCAGTAGAGAATGTGTTATAGTGATTGACAATAGTAATCACCTATGTGCTATAAACATTGTCACTCTTCTATAAGCAAAATGTGTGCAATTTATGCAAAGGGATAATTGGAATATCCATGAAAGTTGTAATAGACTTCATTCTTAATAAATAAACCAAAAAAAAAAAGAGGTATTGTGTCAAATATATATATACTTTTTTGTCAACAATACATACTGAAAAATTTAGTGTAAGACATGCTTTTATTTGAATGATTCTGATTGTCTCTATTGCCTCACTAATTTCTCTAGGATATATATATATATATATATACATTTTTGGATACGATTTGTTGTATTGTTGTTAATGTCATGATAGTTGGTATTTAAGAAATTTCATGAAAGAAATTTGTTACAGAATTAGCTTAACAAGAAACCTCTAAATACCTTAACATATGAAGTTAGAAATCTAGACAAAAGACTATTAAGTAGAATCTAAATATCTTGGGCTAAGTGGCAATTAATGCTTTAATTTTAGGTTAAGCGGTATTTAATGCCCTAGGTGTCATAAGATAAGACCATGTAAATTTGGTTACTCAAATATGTTAGATGAATTAATGGTCTATGCTACCTTTCCATTTGGTATTTGATTTGGTGCATAATGATAGGCATTGATCTGAGATATTAATAATTGCCCCTTAACTTTTATTTCATAATAATTATATGTTAATTTGGTATATATTTCCTTATATGATATAATCCATTTAGGAGTCTTACCAAAACACTTGGACATGTGTAATTGCTATCTAGTGAGAATAGAAATTTGCAATTTAAAGATATCGCTAGTCCAAAAAAAAATGTAATAATATCGATAAAATTCTCCTAACTATAATTAGCCAAACCCTAGACAAATAAAATAAATCAAATAAATAGATAAATAAAACTTTCCTAAACATTTATTACTATTACTCTTCGATTGGTTATATTGAAGCATTCAAGCTCTCTTTTTATTTTAGTTTGGTCCAGGCTCTTTAGATTCAAACATAGAGAAAATGAAACCTCTTCTTACCCAAAGGTAAACTTCTATAAGGAATAGACAACATAAGAACTCCTTTGGATAACCCCAGTTAGTGATGAATAGTTACTTCATTACATTGAAATTTTCATATCCTAATGCTACATAAACTATCTAGATGATAGAGATATGAGTTGAAAGGTAGAACAATAATCCTTGCAACAATTCTCGAAGATATTTAACTCTAGGTAAAAGTGATTTCTTGTATACATTTGATAACGAAAGTAGGGAACAGTATATGTTATGAAATTTCTCAAAAATAATGCATGTCTTTAATTTAAGTACTCACTTAATTACGTTGCATGGGAATTTATTTTATGAGTGATAAATGGTTAAATAATTCTTTTAAAATCTAGGGTATTTAAGTTACTAAGATTAGAACTTACTATAA
This sequence comes from Sequoia sempervirens, assembly GCA_007258455.2. Lineage (NCBI taxonomy): Eukaryota > Viridiplantae > Streptophyta > Pinopsida > Cupressales > Cupressaceae > Sequoia > Sequoia sempervirens. Next base: position 11,381 of record VDFB02023125.1, read on the forward strand.
ATTGTTGACCAATGCTCGTTGATTTATTTAATTATGTTGTTTCTTTTAATTTTAATTTTTTTAATGAATATGGTTAAAATTACCATGCATTATGTGTTTAATTTCTTATGTTAGACATAGATTTGAAACTAATCAAAAGAAAGGAAAACAAAACTAGCAGCGTTCGGTATTAACGATGCCTCTGGCTCACGTTTACGGGTAAAGCCGTCGCGCTTGAGCTACTGCATCTATAGCCTAACACAGCTGCAATAACGGCGTCTGTGGCATCGTCCCTATAAATCGCCGAGGAGAAATAAGGAACATGGGTTGTTTAAAATCCAAAGGAAGGGAAATCCCCTTTGGATCGATAATTTAAAAATATAAAACAAAAATGAATCAAATCCGCTAGTGACAACCTAGAAAATTGTAACTTAGGAATTTTCAGTGGTGCAAATGTAATTCTAACTCAAAGATATAATCGTGTGGATAATTTATTAGGAAATCATTTAAATGGGTCAAGGGAGATGATTATCATTAGGGAGTAGGGTTAGATGAATGTTATTAGATAAACAATAAATGGTCAAGGCGATCATTTATTATCCATGCTTCCCATCGTGGGTAGCAGCCGCAGAGGAACTGTCTAGGGGAAATAAAAACCCTAGAAAGGGTTGCGTACCCGCTTTATAACAGTTCACATAAACATAGCCTAGAAAACAGAACTACATATTTTACGCCTTGATCCCGTTTGGAAGCAGGGTATGTAGGCAGTCTGGGAAACGAAGGATGCTCCCAGTACTCAGGCGTTCGAGAATGGGGCTTAGGGTTAAAGAGATCACATAACTAGTTATAAGAGATAATCAACTAAAATACATACAACTACACTCGGAAGAATCCTGTATGGATTGCTTGATTCCCGGGGCCATTAGGCTAAATTCCGAGGTAGGTTTCAAGTTTAGAATTACAATTTACATACCCCTGAGGACGACGACCTCGGTACACTTTTGGTAGAAAGTGTGGTCATCAGGGAAGCGACTCAGGATCCGGATGATCCCGATGAGTTCAAGACTCTGGCCAGAGCACATACCTATCATATGATAGATGCCTGCCTCGTTTAGGTGGATGCCTATTCCGATTATATGAATAGACGTATTCCTATTCCATATGAATAGATGAAGTGAATTCCTGTTCCGTATGAACAGATGATATATCTGTCTCGTATGGATAGAAGTTCTCGAGTGTACTTGTGAATGAATACTTGAAAAAAAAAATATAGTGGTATTTCGGTTAAAATTAATTGGGTCTTTACACTAATGATGTAAATTACTATTCTGATGCAAATATGATAGATCTGAGAAATCACAAATAGAAACATAATACATAAAGGAATTGAGCAAGAAATTATGCACCTATGATTTAAATCTAGATATAAAAGGCGAGACATAGGTGCCCCAGGTGCTATTGTATTTGTAGGGAAAATTTAGATCTATTTTTGCAATCCCCTAGTGTTGGATCAAAGCTTTCATTTCTTGCTTGTGACACTTTCAGATAACTGTCGGATAATTCTATAACTGATTTTTTTGTGTGTTGTCAAGGTGTAGGGTTTCTATTGAAACAACAATAATTGATCTTTAATCTTCCTTCAAAATTATTTAGACCTAAAACCTACACATTGAAAGAGAGAAGAAAGGTTGTGCCATTTAGGGGCTTGCCTTAGTCAAAACCCGTGTTAGTGTTTCCACTTTCACAATGGCAATGTCAATGATAAATGTATAAATTATAGGAAGGAATGATGAATCCACAAATTATTTCAAAGTTCACCACCCTTTAATGGCTTCCTTGAAGGACTGAAGTCATATGCATCTCCTCAAGGTCTTGAATGACTTGAATTGCTTGGAGACCTACAAATATTAGCCTTTACAAACAATATTAAAACATAAACATGAACACACTCACATACATTTTGACATGATGTTTGGATCTTGAATTTTTGCAATAAATCCTTTAATGGTTGCTCTTGACTTATATTGAATAATGATCTTGATTCTAAATTCTTCCTCTTAATGTTCAAATAATGCAATAACTAGGTATTTATATGCTATTATTATAATTTCCGAAAAAATAAATCTTGACAACTGACTTTAGATATTTGAATTTCAACTAATAAAATGTCAACATTTACATATTTGAATTTGGAGCCAAAATAAGGGGACATAGGCGCCCTAGGTGCTAGTGTCCCAAGCCTATTTTCTTGAAGTTTAAGGAGTTGTGGGAAAATTATTAAATGGGAGAATTTGTTTTATGTTTGCAAATTGTCGAGGAGTGTCTTAAAATAAGCTATGAAATGCATAATTTAGGAAATTATGTGCTTAATTAGGTCTAATAACTTAAAGGGGAGCAAAACATAGTGTGAAATTGTCAAGGGTGACAATTTACGATGCTACATTTAGCCCCCACTTTAGTGAGAGTATGAACTTACGCTCAAGCTCACACTAAAGTAGAAAAATATGTGTCAAGAGGGGTCTGTTTGTCCAAATGTTGAAGAGATAGGATGACTAAGGATCAAGGGGGAGTGCGCAAACCCCCAAGATCCAAGATCCCATGGCAAGACAACATAAGCACAAACGAACACACATGTGTGTAATGTAGCAAGACATCATACACAAACATACATATCAAAAAACATGAAGCATACACAATGAAAACACATGACATAACATAACACATAAATGGAAATGAAATGAATGTAATCACAATGTAAACACGATGTGAACATGAAGAAAATACACAAAAGACACACACAAAACACCAGGTTAGTACTAAAAGGATTCTAAAAGGATTCAATTCGGCAAGGTAAATAGACCTCAATCTTAAATTGTCTCAAATACCAAATGTTATCCATCGAATAAATTTTAGTTAAAGGAATGCTCCCACATCAAGAGGACTAGAAAGTTTTGTTATGCCAACTAACTCATGAGCCACATAGATCTACTGGATAGCAAGATGCTTTATGCTAGATGTACATGCAATATTATGAGTTTCACAAGGCTAGCAAGGTGCATTATGTTAAACACTCATGAAATACATAGCTCTATTGTCAAGAAAGGTGTGTTATGCTCGATGACCATGTTAAAGTGACAAGTTTTATAAGGCTAGCAAGTTGTGTTATGCTAGACACTCATGAAACACATAGCTCTAGAATATCAAGCAAGGTGTGTTATGCATAGCAGTCATGTTAAAGTGATAGGTTTCACAAGGCTAGCAAACTATGTTATGCTAGAAACTCATGAAACACACAACTCTATTGTCAAGAAAGATGTGTTATGCTTAGTGACCATGTTAAAGGGGTGCTCAAGTTCACGAGCCAACAAGCTCTGTTATGTTGAATCCATAAACAATATTGCCAAAACCGCATCTCGAGGGGTGCATAAACTTGCCTATGAAGGCGCAAATTTTTTTTTCCTATGAAGGCGCAAAACAAAATTGCCTATGAAGGAACCTGCATAAACATCAAACTTTCCTAGTACGATGCAAAAATGACAAAGTCACCTATGAAGGTGCATAAACTCACCTAAGAATGCCCATAAGACAAGGCTAGAAACCTTAAGGGATGCTATTGTTGAACACAATGATGTGCTGAGAGGGGCAGGTGAATTAGCAAATATTAAAACTGAACCATTCCATTTGCAAATTAACAACACATTGCAATAACTAAAAATAATAGAACATAACACATGCATCACATAGAGACACCATGATTTTTACATGGAAAACCCAATGAGGGAAAAACTATGGTGAGGATTAACTCACAATATGTGTAACTCACTCCTAACGAGAATTATAATATTTTAAGGCTCACTACCTATGGACTTGCAAACTAAGGTATATAACCTTAGAGAAAGATAAAGAAGGACCCGATGAGACTCACTATCTTAGAGAAAGATGTATGAAAACTAGACTGAGAAAATTGATTGTGAACTGCTATGAAGAAGCATCTAACACATGTTGATGTTTCAGTCACTATTTCACACAATTAGTCCTTTACACTGACTTTAGGAACTTCATCCTTTTCATTCTACTTAATTCATATTCTCCTTTTTCTACATCTTCACAAATTATTTATCCTTCTATAAATATCCTCCACAACAACTCAACACCTCAAATAGGTCGACTCCAAGATGACTTTTTGATAGATCAAATGATATAGCATAGGTCGGCTTCAATTATATTCATCATGAAGAGATAAAGGCTTTTAGTTCAAAACATAGCATGTCAAGGCCCAATTGCATCACAACACAACCTCCAAAAGAAGATTAATTGATTAGGATCAACCGCAAATGGAACAAATAAATCATGTCAACCCAAATAGTATTAATACCATCAACATTGTCATTGCTTGAGTTTACACCATTGGAGAGATACCAAAAACACCATGTAGACTAAGATGTGAACCATGTAGGTAATCATCAACATCCCTACAGCCTTCGCCATAAAGATCTAATCATTTTATGTTGGCATAATTGGAGGAAACCTATAGAATAAACTAAAACAAAGTAACTTGGACAAACTGTAGCAAACCATCATTCAAAAATTGAACTTGCAAACCATCAAAACAATTTGATACTGCTAAGTAGTATGTCATGAACACCAATGAACATGTTCATAGAATTCTAAGACCAATACTTCAAATCGAAAGGAATGCAGATCATTCCAATAGGCCTTCATTAGCATAGTACTCTATCAGAGCATAGATCAAAACATTGTTACTTGTAACTTTCACTATAGAAGGTGTATTGACTTGATTTATTGGATATGGAATCTTCATAACTTGAACAACATATCATTTGAACATAAATACTAAATCTTTCATAGTAGAAAGATGTAGATCAAAATACAATGACTTTTCCTTAGAGTCTTCACTATGAATACCTTAGAGAAACTTCTACACCTTGTCTTTATGTGTGGTACACCAAATTGAGATGATATCATAGTAGTCATGTTGGAAACATACTAGAACAAGTGTACCGACCTCCACATCACAAAATGATCACCATTCTTCCTTATACTGCTTTGCAAACATACACCATTTGATATCAACTATGCAACAACTATTTCTAGAGTATGTTGTATACTTCAATAACACATCTGACATCAATAAAAACCCATATAGGGTTGACATCAATGATAACACTTATTGCCAACAATGTCCCCCTTTGTCATTGATGTCAACATACATATGCTTCTCTCCCCCTTTGGCATCAAGGGCAAAGGGAATGATATCTTCTATTTACAACATCCCAAAATTGTATGAGCTCCCCCTTACAATATTGATGTAGGAGCATCCCAGGTTTCAACCAATCTTGCATCAACCAAAAATATTTGCATTCATTTTTTCTTGCATTTCAGTAGTTAACTATCAGACCCAGTCTTAGTATTTCATACTGCATTATACCACATTGTAACATCAGACCTTGTGGATCAGGATATATGATCTTCATTGCAACATCTACATCATATCCATAATTCAAGTGTTCTGGAGATCCCAGTACGAAGATATCACTAACATAATATTAGCTATAATTGGACAAAGAGCATTCACAGACCAGTCTTGGCTTTTCAAGTGTGCGGACCTACCCCGTAACTTGCGGAGCTTGGGAAACCATTTCATAAGGATTCACATTCATTGAGGAACCTTCATTTTGATCTGCATCATGTTTATCCAAGGATCAAAGGAGAATCATATGTTTTGGCCAACCTTCACATGTTTCATCCACTTCGGGGTTTTGGGACCTCTTGAGGTCGACGCAGACCTTTTTTGGAGTTGAGAATTGATATATATAAGCAGTGTGTAGTTGCATTAGGAAGTAGTGATAGTAGTGATAGAGAAGTAGGAAGATATAGATAAGGGATTCAACCCACATTGTATCTCTGGGCTTAACATCATATCATTCTGTAATCGATAAGCTGGAAGGTAGGGCATGTTTCCTGTGAATAATTGATCATTATCTATATATCAATGTGAGATTGTTATTCCAATTCTTTGAGTTTTTGTTGTGTTTACTCTTGCTACAAGGTTGGATAGTCCTATTCCTAGACCCTCCATCCTTGACTACACCAAGTGGTATTAGAGTGAGTTGCAAACCTTGGGAGAGGAGATCAAAGTTGAGCAAGGCATTTTGTAAGATCTTTATGTGGAAAAATCACCAACTTGAGGCAGCCTACTTGTGTTTATCAATAGATCGCCGACTGTGAGGCAGTTGCAACCCTGTAGCTAGATCATCGACTTGAAGCAGTTGCACCAATTCCTAGGAAGAGATGCTACAAAAGAGAATTCATACTATTGTTAATGTTGTTGGAAAGATGGATGAGATGATGGAAATTATGCAAACAATGAAAGTGAGATTGGATTTTGTTGAAGAAGACAGAAGAAAATTCTTAAACCATAGACCTAATGATGAAAGTGATGATGATAAAGTTCAAGTTGCAAACCTAACAGAAGAAACCTCAGAAGAGGAAGAATCGGATTAGATGAAGATGTTGAAGGCTATTTTGAAAATAGGAAAGCGACCTAGAATGGAGATTTTGAACTATATCAGTAACCTAAACCCCGAAGGGTTGATTGATTAGATAAATGACATTGAAGAATACTTTGAATATGAAGAAATTGAAGATCCAAAGAGAGTGAGATTTGCAAAGAATAAATTGAAAGGACATGTTGCAATATGGTGGAAGGAAGTTCAATTGGAAAGAAACAGAAAAGGAAAAGAGAAGATTGTGAAATGGGATAGAATGATGACAAAATTGAAGAACTAATTTATACCTGTAGACTATGAATTGGAGTTGCTAAAGAGATTGCAAAACCTGAGGTAGAAGGAAAATACTGTGAAAGAATACATTGAGGAATTTCATAAGATTATCATTAGGACCAAACATAGCAAAGCAGGCAAGGAGAAAGTGACAAAATATATCAATGGGCTGAGGATGAACATTCAGGAAGAGTTGAGTCTGGTAAGGATGAATTTGGTAGATGAAGCATATCGGTTTGCATTAAAGGTGGAGGACAAGCTAAACAAAAGACATGAACAAAGGTAGATAGAAAGAGGAGGTAGGTTTCAGAAAGGAAGGTCACATTTCAGAGTAGAAAAACCATATGCAGAGCAAAACAAGGACAAAGATTCATACCACAAGGAAGAGAAGGATTCCAATTCATACCATAAAGGGAGAGATGACAGAAATTCTTACTGCCACAACAGAGGAGGCTACAATTCTTACCACAATGATGGATATCAGAGAGATGAGAAAGGATATGACAAGAGAACTTTTAGAGGAACCTATTTTAAGTGTGGAGGAGAAGGACATAGAGAATTTTAGTGTCTCCAAGAAAGTAAGAAGATTGGAAATCATGCAAGAATCATATATGCAGAGGAAGGACCAGTGGAACCACCGAGTTACGAAGGAAGTCTTGAGAAGGGAGAATCATTATTCATGAGGAGAGCATTGTTTCAGAAGAAAGAAGAACCTAAGGAAGTACTGTAGAGGAAAAGTTTGTTTTAGACTAGATGCAAAGCAGGAGGTAAGTGTTGCAAAGTTATCATTGATAGTGGTAGTACAAATAACCTAGTTTCTGAGGAAATGGTGACAAAGTTGAATTTGGAAAGAAGAAAGCATCTAAAGTGTTATAGGATAGCTTGGATTCAAGATGAGCACAAGATACTAGTAAGTGAGGAATGTTTAGTAAAATTTCATAAAAGGTCATATGATGATGAAGTAATATGTGATTTTATGTGGATGGATGTATGTCATATGTTTTTGGGTAGACCTTGGCAATATGATAAGAAAGATATACATGATGGGAGAAAGAATACCTATACTATAACATCCAATGGAAATATAATCACCTGACACCTTTGGAAGATGAACCTGAAAGTGAAGTATGTGGTATAGCTAGAATACATTTGATAGATGGAAGGAAATTGTTGGATGGCTTAAGATATGAAAATATTTGTTTTTCTTTGATTCCAAGGAAGTGCGGAGCCCTAGATGTAGAGAGAATCACATGAGAAGAAGAATCACTGGAGAAGGAAGTCACTGAACTATTGACAGAGTATCAAGATCTTGTATCAAAGAATGTACCTGATGGATTAGCACCAATCTGGAGTATCATTCATCATATGGATCTTATTCCAGGAGCTAGTTTTCCAAACAAATCTACACACCAGATGACACCAACAAAGAATGCAGAGCTAAATAGACAAATACAAGAACTACTGAAGAAAGGATTGATCAGAGAAAGTATGAGCCCATGTGCGGTACTGGATATACTTGCACCTAAGAAATATGGAGAATGGAGGATGTGTACAGATTCAAGAGCTATCAATAAGATCACGGTGAAGTATATATTCCCATTTCCTAGGATGGATGACATCATGGATAATCTGAGTGGAGCAAAGTATTTCACCAAGATAGACCTAAAGAGTGGATACCATCAAATCAGGATTAGAGAGGGAGATGAATGGAAGATTGGTTTCAAGACAAATGAGGGATTGTATGAGTGGTTGGTCATGCCATTTGGACTAACTAATGCACCTAGTACATTTATGAGGTTGATGAATGAAGTCTTGAAGAAATTCTTGGGCAAGTTTTTCATTATTTATGTGGATGATATTTTGATTTTTAGTAAGACTAAGGAAGAACATTTGGAGTGCATCAAACAAGTATTTCAGAGGCTAAGGGAAGAGAAATTGTTGATAAACATAAAGAAGTGTAGTTTCATGAAGGAAGAACTAGTATATTTGGGGTTTCTGATGTCTCTGGAAGGATTGAAGATGGACCCTAAGAAGGTTAGAGCAATAGTTGAATGACCTACACTTGTGAACGTTGGAGAGGTAAGATCATTTCATGGACTAGCAAGATTTTATCAGAAGTTCATCAGAAATTTTAGTAGTATTTGCACACCTATAACAGAGACAATGAGGGGTGACCAAAAGGAATTCAATTAGACATCAAGAGCAAAAAATATTTTTGAGTTGTTGAAGCAAAAGGTGATGAAACAACCTATGTTAGCACTATCAGACTTTGATAAGGTATTCCAAGTAGATTGTGATGCTAGTGGAAGTGCAATAAGAGTTGTGTTGAGTCAGGAAGGGAGACCAATAGCCTATTTCAGTGAAAAATTGAATGATGCTAGGAGAAGATATTCAGTTTATGATCAAGAATTCTATGCAATCGTACAAGCCTTGAAGAAGTGGAGACATTACTTGTTACCTAAGGAATTTTTGTTGTATACGGATCATCAAGCTTTACAATATTTGAATAGTCAGGGGAAGTTGAACTAGAGACATATGAGATGGGTAGAGTCCTTGTAGAGTTACACATTTTTGTTGAAGCATCAGAGTGGAAAGTGAAACAAGGTTGTAGATGCATTGAGTAGGAGAAGAGGTTTGTTGACAGAGATGAGAACTTAAGTATTAGGTTTTGAAGAACTAAAGCATATGTATGAGGATGAAATTGATTTTTCTAAGGCATGGAAGGCTTGCAAAGAACATGTAGAGACAAATAGAAGAAAATGATTAGATTATTTCATTCAAGAAGATATGTTATTCAAGAACAATCAGTTATGCATCCCTAGAAGTTCAATGAGAGAGAATTTGATCAAGGAAAATAATTACGAAGGATTATCATGACATTTTGGAATTGATAAGACCATAGCATTGGTGAGTGAGAACTATTTTTGGCCACAGTTGTATAAGGATGTTAGGAAATATGTTCAAAGTTGTAGGATTTGTCAAGTTGCAAAAAGAAATAGTCAGAACATTGGAATGTATACACCATTGATAGTACTAGAGAGACCATGGGAAGACATTAGCATGGATTTTGTGTTGGGATTACCTAAGACACTGAGAGGATTTGACTCTATATTTGTGTTTGTGGATATATTTTCTAAGATGGTGCATTTCATACCTTGTAAGAAAACCAGTGATGCAATACATGTTGCAGACCTATTTTTCAAGGAGATTGTGAGATTACATGGACTACCAAAGAGTATAGTATCAGACAAAGACACTAGATTCATTAGACATTTATGGAAAACATTGTGGAAGAAGATGAAGACAAATTTGAAGTATAGTTCAACATTTCACCCACAGATAGATGGACAAAAAAAAGTGGTAAATAGGATTTTGGGGAACTTGTTGAGGTGTTTGACTGAAGGTAAAGTAGGAAATTAGGACTTAATACTACCACAAGTAGAATTTGCGCGTACAACAATTCACTAAACTAGAGCATAGGGAAGACACCATTTGAAATTGTGACAGGACAACAACCCAGAGGAGTAGCAGAATTAAGAGATATCAGTATGGAGAATAAAAGGAGTGCGGAGATAGAAGAATTTGCAAGATTCATGGAGACAATGCATACTCAAGTTAAAGAGCATCTAGAGAAGATGAAAAATACATACAAGGAGAAAGTAGATGAGAAGAGAAGGCATAAGGAGTTTGTAGTAGGAGAGGAAGTAATGGCATATCTGAGAAAAGAGAGATTTCCAATTGGGACATGTAATAAGTTGAAGATGAAGAAGTTTGGACCTTGTAAGATCATCAGGAAGTTTGATTCTATAAATGCATATGAAGTGGAACTACCAGAGGAATTTGGAATATCACCTATATTCAACATTGCAGACCTATACCAGTATCATGGAGAGTCACCGAAGGACAAAAATGTTGCTTTGTTGGACTACATAGCACATCATCCAGAGGAAATTGAGGAAATTTTAGACATTAGAGTTGGACGTAGCACCAAAGGAAGGAAATAAAAGGAATACCTAGTCAGATGGAAAGGAAGACCAGAGGAAGATTCATCATGGATTTCTCAGGCTGAGGTGGACGACATTGGTTTTCATCTAGCCCCAAGAAAGTGAGAGGCTTACTTTTCTTCAACCTCTGGTGTCTAATGCAAGAGCATCCTAGGTTTCAAGCAATCTTGCATCAACCAAAAATATTTGCATTCATGTTTTCTTGCATTTCAGTAGTTAATTGTCAGGACCCAGTCTCAATATTTCATACTACATACCGCATTGTAACATCAGAGCTCGTAGAGTAGGATATATAATCTTCATTGCAACATCTACATCATATCCAGAATTCAAGTGTTTTGGAGATCCCAGTACGAAGATATCGCTAACAAAATATTAGTTGTAATTGGATAGAGAGCATTCACAGACCAATTGTGGATTTTCAAGTGTGCGGACCTATCCCACGACTTGTGGAGCTCAGGAAACCATTTCATAAGGATGCACATTCATCGAGGAACCTTCATTCTGATTCGTACCATGTTTATCCAAGGATTAAAGGAGAATCATATGTTTTGTCCGACCTTCACACGTTTCATCAACTTTAGGGTTTTGGGACCTCTTGACCGATGCAGACCTTTTTCAGAGCTGGGAATTGATATATATAAGCATTGTGTAGTGGCATTAGGAAGTAGTGATAGTAGTGGTAGAGTGATAGAGTGATAGAGAAGTAGGAAAATATAGATTAGGGCTTTGACCCGCATTGTATTTCTAGGCTTAATGCCATATCATTGTATAATCTGTAAGTCGGAAGGTAGGGCATGTTGCCTATGAATAATTGATCATTATCCGTATATCCATGTGGGATTGTTATTCCATTTCTTTCAGTTTTCGTTGTGTTTACTCTTGTTGCAAGGTTGGATAGTCCTATTCTTGGACACTCCATCCTTGACTACACCATATATACTCCCCCTGAGATGGAGATGCCCCAAAATTGATGCTATTAAAAAACAAATATCCATAAAACTATACAAATTCAAAACTGTCTTATTTACCCTTTTGCAACTTCTTTGGAAGGTAGAATATTCTTGTGATTTTTCTATAGTTGCTATAGAGTTGTAGTCCAATCTTTTTCTTTTGAGGTGAGAATGTGATTTTGACATTCAAACTCTATGCATAATTCCTCAACCTCATTTATTTTGCTAGGATTTTTTCATTTTTTGGCCCACTTCCACTACTTTGACCAATAATCCGGACAATGATGCAAGCCACATATTGAATACTTATCTTAACAAAATGAATTGTTTCCTTAATTGTTCTCTTTGATTCAAAAGCAATTTCAACTTTACATGAAGATTTTCAATTTGTGCCCTGGTGAATCCATCCATATCTCTTGATATCTGATCATATATTTTGACTAGTTTGTAATATGTGACTCATTAGAGTCAATCTGACCTTTTATGTCTTTGGTGGAGCTTGTCCATTTTAAACAAAATTGATAAAGGGTTGTTGCTTCATTCAAGCAATCCTTAAACATTTTCATGTTTTCTTGCAATTTATTGTGTGTATTAGCACACAGATCAGAAGCATCAACCATTCTCTTATCTTTTATCTTTCTCAGGGCCTCTTGTTTTGCCTTTTGTTCTAACTGAGTGGAGTGATCCTTGAAATAATCCACTAAGAGCTTTAAATTTTGTTCTAGAAGCAAGGAGACATCAATGTTGGGAAAATGTGTCTCAACCTTGCAATTATATAAGTTACTATTGATACATAAGGTACTATTCATTTAATAATGACAGGGGGGTGTGGGGGGTCTCCCCTCACGAGGGGTCCGGGGGGATCGTCCCCTTGGTTGGGGTCCAAGGGTAGTGCACCCTAGTGGGGGCTCGAGGGAAGCACCCTTGAAAGGAAAATTTTATTATTGTAAATATATACCATTCATCATTAGGTCTTAGATCTGACGATCAATATTTAATTAGCTTGACTTGCCTTAGAAGGCAACCCTATTTTATGAGGGCATTATATTACAGTTGTGTAATGTGATGTATTTCGAGAGTCTAATAGAGCTCGTGTTGCCTTTGGATCTTTGGTTGGTGATACTCCTATGAGAAGCTTGCTCTGCAAGTATATTGTAATCTTTGTAATTTTTGAATAATATATTGGGTGGCTTTTAGAGTGTAGGGTTTTTCTCCCGAAAGGGTTTTCCCCATGTAAATCATTATGTTGTGTTATGCATGATATATGTGTTTTTCTCTATTCAAGTCTTTGTAATTGTTAAAGATCTTTAAAAAAATTTCATTATTCTCCTCTCAAAATTAGTGTAGGAAGTTGTTCCGCTACCTGAGGTTCCTTACAATCAATGTTTACCTCTAGTAAACCTTCCTGAATAATTTTCACAACATTATCAATCAATTCACTTTTATTCATATGCTCTTCTAGAATTTACTTCCTTGTGGAAGTATGGAAAGCATCACCAAGTTGTAGCTTATGGAGAGGAGAGATGTTTGCCAAGTCAACTTGTCCCTCATGTTGTAATTTGCAAAATTTGAGGTATCACCACATGTTGAAACTACATATGTAGTCCTAGAAGGTCTTTGAAGGATTTTGTAGATGAAGAACCCTAACCTCCATCCATAGAAGCATCTTGCCTCTCAGTTGTTTGAATATCCTTGGGATTTTCTTCTTTCTTTTTCACAATATTTTCTTTCTCCTTTTCCTCTTCTTTCCCTTCTTTTTCTATCTCCATACCGAAGACTTATTGCACCTTGTGTACATTGGAAACATTTTTTCCTTCTTTTTGTCTAGAAAGTCCTTCCATTTCTTTACCAACTTTCTCTAGGGGAGGAACATTATGATCTTTTTTAGATTTAGTGTTCTTTGGAGGTGATACACCCATTTTACTCTAATCCCCTACACCTTGTACACTTGTATTCTCTAGAGGAGAAGTCTCCTCATTCTGTTTGAAATTTTCACCTATCTCATCATCTTTAGTCATATTATCCTCAATAGTTGATGAATCTATGGCATGAGTAGACACATCAGGTATATCTAAAGCATCTGGAGAAGCTTGATGAGAAATGATTTCAACATTTTTCAATCCTTCCAAAATTTATGTTATCGTTTTTTCAATTTCACCTTTTTATATATTCTTTATCATCTCCCATTACAACATTTATTCTTTGTTTGATTCTAAATTATTGTGCTTGATAGTAAGACAATTTAACCCTTTCTTCAATGAGACATACACACACTAGCCTTTTCTAATGCTTGTTGTCTCATCTTAGCTTCTTCTAAAACAAATTTAATCCTCTTGCTATTGAGTGCATCTACAAGGCTTGTCGAAAGTTGATCAATGATTTCATTTAGATTCATATTGAAGTTTCTCGTTTACATAATTATTTCTTTCTCAATTGTGGCCTTTTTAGTAGGAGTCATTTCATCAGAAAGTACAACAAACTCTTTTAGTGCATCATGTCCTACAATTGCATTGATAGTAGCCCCAAGGTATACAGGCTCATGTTTAGATGTTTCCAGAGGAGACTTCATTGTCTCTTCTTCTTCTTATTTTCTACTCTTCTTCCTTCTCTTCAATACATAGGATTTCAATTCTTCTTCTTCATCTTCCTCGTCATCAGCCACATTTACTGGAATAAACTTTTTCTTTGTTGCTTTATGCTTAGTTCTTGGCTTCCTTCTTTTAGTAGTCTTGGCTTTTACCAGAACATTAGTTGTAGCTCTTTTTCTGCTAGGAGGTGATTAAGCAGGTCTAAAATTTTTAACAACAAAAGGGGTAGACCTAATTGATCTCCTTGGTCCTTGTGGAATGGTGGTGGAAGTTTGTAACACATCCACAAAACCCTTGGAAATGTCAATCACCCTCTTTAACTATGACATCATCTTTCCTACTTTATTCTTTTCCTTTTCTTCTACATTTTCTTCCACTTGCTTTTTGGTTATTTCATCATAAGTACTAAATCTCTCAACTCCAATATCTTTAGGTTTTCTAAGTAATATTTCAACATATGCAATCTAGTTTTCTCTAAAAAGTTCATAGGGTAGCCTTGTAATCCAGGAAGTCCTTGGTTCAATCGCTTCCATGTAACAATTGTATTTATCAACCATGAAAGTGATCACATCCTTGTACC
>VDFB02023126.1:0-20691 GCA_007258455.2 Sequoia sempervirens
TGTTTGTTCCTGTAGCATAAAGCCAGTTCACAAATTTTCCTTTAAATAGCTGCTATGATTTCTGTTTTAGCCGAGTTGTGTTTAAGTTAAATTTTTTTACATTGTATTACTGTTAAGCATTTATTTTCTATAGATGGTGACTGGAAACTAGTTCTTAGTGCACATACCGTGCTACTCCATTTCAAGTATACATACCCTAGTTTGATAAAGTAAATGAACGACCATGAAAAGATGTTAGTCGCCTGTTGGAATGTCCAATTCCCAGGTTTAGTTCTGCTATGACTTTTATATCCTTTTGTGGGCGTGACCATTTTTGGCACCGTTGTCGGGGATGGTGTCAATCTAAGAACCTGCTATAGTCATTTTTAGTGGTAGTTTAGTCAGTTGTTTCAGTATTTTCAAGTTCTTTTCAAATACCATTTATTTTATTGCATGCATAGAAGAAGAAGAGACGCACTAGGAAGGTTCCTCCCTGAAGACCTGTTTGTTGAACTACCATTTAACCCAGCTGACAAAGAACCTAAGGAAAATCCATTTGCTCTGATATTCTAGCACACAAATATGGCAAATAATCCACCTAATCCACCTCATTATTTTGAGTTTCCCATTGTTCCCCAGCGAGATACTGACAACCTTAAAAATATTCCTTCTTCATTACTTCCCAAATTCTACGACCTAGTTACGGAGGACCCAAAAACTTTCCTGTTTGAGTTTGATATCCTCTATTGTAGTTATGTCTACACTTCAAATGATCAAAAATTGAAGTTGTTTCCTTCCACCTTGAAGGAGGAAGCTCTTAGATGGTTCATGAGTTTGGGAAGAGGTGTTGTTGATAGTTGGGCAGCCATGCAAACAAAATTCCTTGAGAAATATAAGGAATATTGTAAGAGTGGTAGTAAGGGAGATGATATATTCAAAATTCAACAGAAGGAGGATGAAAGTCTGGAGAATTATATTTCAAGATTCTTGTTTTCCCTGAAAAAGAATTCAGACCACACTCTCAACGAAGAGTCTCAGAAACTACTCTTTCTAAGGGGAATCAGTGATACTTGTATAGATACCCTAGACCTGATGGGAGGAGGTGATATAACCCAAATACCTTGGGATGATATTAAGAAAATATGCCTTAATTACTCTCGAGCAAATGTGAAGAAGGGTAGAGGTCATCAACCTACTGTGGGAAAGTCTTCTTCTAGAGGAGTTTCCTGGATGGAGATAACAAATTTGCTATCTGACTTCAAGTAGGATATCATTAACAATATGGCTACACAACTGGACACTATGCAAGCTCGGAAGAAACATGAGGCAGCTGAAGCAATTTTGGCCAAGTTTTGTCCACATTGCAGGCAATAGAAATGAGACTGTAGATGCAAGATGGTGGCTAATCTAGAAGCTAAGCAATTACCTACTGACTTTAAGCCAGTAGAAGGTGATGATGATCAAGTGTTCTATGTTGCACAAAGGAGACCATGGGCTCAGAGACAAGGTATGCCTCAAGACCCTTTGACTTTTGGTAATCCTTATTCTAGCTATAATAACCAATGGCAACCCTCATATGGACCACCACCACCTTGGAATACATCTCAACCAAATTGGCCTAATTATTAGACCCCTCAATAGAAATCTCCTCAAGGAGGTTGGCAGCAGCCACAAGGACAATGGACCCCACCCCAAGGTAATTGGCAGTAGAGTCCTCAATGGAGAGGTTCTCAGCAATGGTAGAACCAGTCCCTTGGGTTCCTGCAGCTTCCATAGCCACAACCTCGAGCCCTCATGCCACCTCCTACAACAACTGCCACAAATACTAGCCCTCCAAAACAAACACCTATGCCTGCTCAGCCATTGCCAAATCCCAATAATAAGCAACAGTAGTAGCCACAGCAGCCCACGTATTTTGCTGAAGCTAACCAATATCCAACTTATGCCTTAAACATTCATGATATCCATTTGAGGTCTGGAAATACTCTTCCTACTCCACAACCACCTCTAATTACTAAGATGCCAGATTCTCCCCTTGAAGAACCTATTGCAGCCGATGTTCCTACTAAGCATATGCCTATAACTGATATGGTTTCTAAGGAGCCTATTTTGCAAAGTAAAGACAAACCACCTTTTCCTCAGAGGTTACAAAGTACTGCATTTAAATCCATGGAAGAACCCATTTTTGACATTCTAGATCAGCTCAAGAATGTACAAATTCAAATCCCTTTATTTCAGGCCATTAAGGATGTTCCTATTTTTGGAAAAGTCTTAAAGAGGCTTGTTTGAAGAAGCCTGGATGGAAGAAAAAGGATCCCCAAACAATTCATGTCTTAGGGAAATTGGCTGATATAATGTTGGGAAATGTAGTCATTCCAAAGTACATTGACCCTGGAAGTCCTGTGATACAAATACATATAAATGGCCAAATTGTAAAAAATGTTTTGATTGACCTTGGTGCTGCCATCAATGTCATGACAAAACATACTATGGACTATTTGAACATTCTAAACATTAGGTCTACACCTACAGTCCTGCAGCTTGCAGATAGCTCCATATTCAAACCTGATGGAATGGTGGAAGATGTAATTGTTACTCTTGAATCTTGGGAGTATCCAGCTGATTTTACAATATTATCTGTTAAGGAAACTTTAGGTGGATACCCAGTTATCCTAGGTAGACCATGGTTAGCAACTGTTGATGCTTTTATAGGATGTCATTCTAGAGATATGACTATTTCTGATGGACAGTCCATAAAAAAATTGGCTTTGTATCTGCCGACTAGACCTCAACCAGATTTGTCCCAACCTGTTTGGCCAGATGTGGGGGAAGAAACTGAAGAAGCCAATTCTTTGGTTCAATTAGTGATGCTTCAGGCTGATCCATTCTCACAACTTTAGAATGAAGATGCCTTTCTTTTTAAAATTTTGCAGTCTAACTCTGATACGGGTAGTTCATTTGATCCAAATTGTAGTCATCTACAATGTTTCCTGCAACAACTAAATTATGAGAGTTTGTTGCCTAAATTTCTTACAATTTTTCATAACTTGCTTCCACAAGAGGTACAAACATCACCTGTCGATTCTATGAGTGATCTCACTAAGTAGATAGAATTGTCTCCTGGTCACTATTTGAATATCAATAGCAAGCTGTCACAATCTCAACAGGCTGTCCTATTTAAAATGCTACAAGATCAGCAAAAAGATTTTGCATGGGAATATGGGGACATGCAAGGAATAGATCCTCGAATTTGTACTCATAGGATCTATATCAAAGAAGACTATTTACCAGTTTGGCAGCCTCAAAGAAGAATTAATCCAACACTTAGAGAAATAGTTAAGAATGAGCTTCAAAAGTTACTTGATGCTGGTTTTATTTATCCAATTTCTAACAGTTAGTGGGTCTCTCCGTTAGTTATTGTCCCTAAGAAAGGAGGAAAATGGAGAGTGTGTGTAGATTACAGAGTTGAATACTGCCACTAAAAAAGATCACTTTCCATTACCCTTTGTAGACCAAGTGTTAGAATCATTATCTGGTAAAAGATATTTTTCCTTCTTGGATGGCTACAGTGGGTACAATCAGATAAAAATTGCCCCTGAAGATCAAGACAAGACCACTTTTACCTATCCATGGGGGGCATTTTCTTATTCAGTCTTGCCTTTTGGTCTATGCAATGCGCCAACAACATTTCAGAGAGCAGTAATTAGTATTTTTGTTGATATATCTTAGGACTGTATAGAAATTTATATGGATGACTTCACTACCTATCGAGTTACATTTGAATAATCATTGGTGAATTTAGAAAAAGTATTGAAAAGGTGCAGAGAGCAAAATTTGACTCTAAACAGTGAAAAGTGCTTCCTAATGATGGAAGAAGGTATTGTTCTAGGCCATCATATTTCCAAGAATGGAATTCAGGTTGACCCTGCTAAAATTGAAGTTATTATCAATTTACAAACTCTTGCAAAACAAAAGGATGTCAGAAGCTTCCTTGGCCATGTAGGGTATTATAGAAGGTTTATAAAAGATTTCAGCAAAATTTCCACTCCACTATATGCCTTATTAACTAAGGAGTCTCAATTTGATTGGACGGAGGCCTGTGAAATTTTTTTCCTGCAACTAAAGGACTTGCTTACTAAAGCCCCTATTCTTCAAGGTCCAAAATAGAATTTTCCTTTTCACATACATGCTGATGCTTATGATTTTGGTATAGGGGTAGTCTTAAGCCAAAAGGAAAACTCAATTGAGCATGCCATCTATTTTATCAGCAAAAACCTTCAAGGTCCTGAGCTAAACTACACTGTTACAAAAAAGGAGTTGCTAGCAGTAGTGTATGCTTTGAATAAATTTAGGCATTATGTCACAGGTTATCAGATATTTGTTCACACTGACCATGCAACAATTAGGTATCTGATGAACAAGCCTGCCATTTCTGGTAGATTGGCAAGATGGCTCCTGTTGTTACAATAATTTGACATTACAATTATTGATAAACCAGGAAGAGCTAATGTTGTAGCTGATTTTTTATCAAGGCTTCAAATAATTGCACCTACTGAACATGAAGTCATCGATGATAGGTTCCCTGATGAACACCTATTTTTCATTGCTACACATACTCCATGGTATGCAGACATTGCCAATTATCTTGCAGCAAGCAAAATACCAGCTCACTTTTCCCCAAAAGAAAAAAAATTATTAATAGAGAAAAGTTTTAGCTTTTCATGGATTGCAAATTGTCTATTTTATACTGGACCTGATCAAGTTATGTGAAGATGTGTAAGGGAATATGAGACTTATGATATCTTGCATGCTTGCCATGATGAACTGTGTGGGGGACATTTTGTAGCAAAGAGAACATCAATGAAGGTTCTTACAACAGGATACTATTGGCCAACATTACACAAGGATGTTGTAGCTTATACAAGGAAATGTGATAGATGCCAATGTATGGGAAGACCAACCAAGTCAGATGAAATTCCACTGTACCCACAGGTAATTGTCACCCCCTTTGATAAATGGGGAATGGATTTTGTTGGACCAATTCATCCACTATCAAATGGCACGTCATACATTCTGGTTTCCACAGATTATGTAACAAAGTGGGTTGAAGTAAAGGCAATGATTCATGCTCATGATAACAAGGTTGCTAAATTTTTGTATGAGCAGATTTTTACTAGATTTGGAGTTCCCAGAGAGCTGGTAACTGATCAGGGAGCTCAATTCACATCCAATTTGATCACTGCACTAATGAATGACTATAAAATCAAACATAGGAAGTCCAACCCCTATCACCCTCAAGCCAATGGTCAGGTGGAGGTTACAAATAGGGAAATTGAGGCAATCCTAACAAAGATAGTGCAACTCCATAGGAAAGATTGGAGCAGTAGACTTCCTGAAGTAGTTTGGGCCTACAGAACTGCATGGAAGACAACAACTGGGTTTACACCTTTTGAACTGCTTTATGGGAAAACAACCATGTTGCCCATGGGATTTGAGCATAAAACTTTGAGGACAACTCTTGAACTCAATATGGAAATTTCTAAAGCATAGAAAGAACGTCTCCTGCAGCTAAATGCTTTGGACGAAATGAGAAAAGCTTCCCTACAACATACAAAAGTTGTCCAACATCAAAGGAAGAAATGGCATGATCAACATATCAAAACCAAGCAATTCTCTGCTGGTGATTGGGCTCTGCTATATGATTCCAGATATCAAGAAAACCAAGGTAAGCTTACAATACGTTGGCTCGATCCCTATGAAGTTGAGAATGTGTTTGACAATGGATCAGTACAACTGGCCACAATTGATCCAGTCCATTTCAAATTGCTGGTTAATGGACACCGACTCTAGTTATATCATAAGCTGACATCAAAGGAGGAGTTCCTAAAGAAGTTTGTATCGACTGATCTTCTTGTAGCAAAAGGCTTAGGCCTTTTTCCTGCAGCTTCTCTTTGAGAATTGTGTTGACTGCCCATAATAAAGTTTTATTTTTAAAGGAAACCACTTTTCTTCGTTTATTTTCATCTATCACATCATTCATTTCTTTATCTACCACGTCATCCATCTCACCACTGTGCCTCATTCATGCATTCAATCTTCCAGCTATCATTTCATGATATGCTGCTATCCTTTACAACATTCCCAAGAATTGCATTCAAGGTACGCAAAATATTTTCATTATCGCATAGTTTATTCTTTCTATTTATTCATTAATTGTAACGTGTACATTAGTCGTAATTGCATGCTTTAATCCTATCACCTTGCACATGTGAGGACACATGTTGAATGCTAAGTAGGGGGCGGGGGTATTCTAATTTCAATTTTTTTTGTGCCAAATTTATGTTTGCCAAAAATAGTTATGATCTTGTACTTTCTAAAAGTACGATTGCAAAGCCATATCCTAAGAACAAGTTAGCTACTTAGTTTAAGTAGTTATTAAAATTATTTTATGCAAATGTCTAGCTGTTATTCTTGGCAAGAAAAGGAAAGTGCAGTAAGAAAGAAGAGTCTTTTTCAAGCTTTCAGCATCAGTCTAAGTTTTTGTTTTAAGGATTTTGATCATGGGTGGCCAACTGGTGAGGCACGAGCCTGCAGCTCATGATGCCTTGATACAGGATCCTCAGTTAATGCAAGCATTTTCCAACTATGGATGGTTAAATTATTTCTTGAGAATTGATTCTTTTGATGAAGAGGTTGCAGGTGAATTTTTAAGAACATTTTTAGAGAATGAGGCTACGATATGGGGCTTGACAGTGGCTGTGACAGAGGAAAGAATTTCAGAGGTCACTAGATTACCGGTAGTTGGTGAAAGTTTTCCTGTTGGAAGGGATGTTGTCTCTGCTAGGGTAGAGTTTACCCTACTAGCTGATGGGCCTTTGGAAATTTCAAAGCAAGGGTGCAAAAGAACATCCCTTCCTTATCCATACTTTGAGTACGCCATTTTTTTTATCAGGTATTTAACTTGTGAAGGGTGTTTCTCTTACCTACATTCATATCATTTCAAATTGTTAAGTCATATGAGACATGGATTGGTAGTGAATGTTCCAAATTTCTTATTGAACCTTTTGCAAAATAGTGCACATGAAACCCAAATGGGTAAACAAAACTCTGTCACACATCATGCCCTAATAAAACTTTTGGCTAAGTGATCTTTAAGGGATGTTTCACCTCTTTCCTGGAATGAGTTTGTTGCCTGAAAAGGTCTTCAACCGCCTGAACCTCCTAGGGTATTATCCACACAGCCTAGAAGAAAGAAAATGAGAATTGAGTCCTCAAGTACTGAAACAGAGCAAGAATCTGCTGCTTCTGCAGCTTCCATACCAACGTCCTCTACCGATATGCAAACAAGGTCTACTGCTAGAAGAGAAAAAAGAAAGACAATTGTAGGTGAGTCATCCAGGGCAGGGCAGACTCCTGAGTCAGACCCACATACTCAAAGACAAATTTTTTTTGTCTCATCCTCTCCTACAAAGTCTTCCCCTGTTTCTGTCTCTCCTGCAACAACACTCGTTAATACTCCAATTTCAATTTCTTCTTCCCCTGCCGAGTCTGGATCTTCAAGACCAGCTAGGAAGAGGACTACTAGGGAAGCATCCTTTGCTACTGCTCCTCCTGCAAAACTGCCAAGAAGGAGTTCATTAAGAAAATAGTCTAAGCCTGCTACAACCTCTGTTCAAACAGAAACTGTCATAATATCGGAGGACTCTGCTGAGTTAGGTCATGATAACTCCCTAGATATATCTGCAAATGTTCCACCAAGCTCCTCTGTTGTTCTTGAAACAAGATAACCCAGTAATATTGATAAAGGGAAAATGTCGAGTTTGGACGACTTGGCTTGTGCAGCTGAGAAAATTTCTGAGGAAGAACAATCTTCTCCTATACGACAACAAGGCTTCATCCTGCAGCAAGAGGATTTTATCCTACAGGAAGAAGATGTGCCTGAACTACCTGAAATACCTTGTGATAATCCATTGCCCACTAAAGTTTGCATAGATTTAGTTGTGTATAAAAAGACTCTACTTCTTGCATACTTGGAATTTCTGAGCATTAAGAAGATGCTTGTGTCATTTCACACTTTATGTTTTCGACATTTTGCCGAAACTGAAGTTCAGCAAAGTTTATGGGTTGAGGAAAAGAAAAAGCTGCAAAGAGAAATTGAAAGGCAAAAGCAAGAAATTCAAGATATGCAGACAAAAATAGAAAAAATGATGAAAATAACTTGACAGATAATGGAGTGTAGGCCGCCACCCAAAACATATGCAATGTGTCTTAAAGAACAGTTCCTTTGGTTTAAATTAATGAGGATCTCCAAAAATTTGGATCTCAATATTGAAATAGCCAAGGAATTCTATAATGCTTATCAAGTGGCCCCTAATTGGTTGAAGAACTCCATATGTGAACTATATTTACATGGTTATTCAATTCCTATAGAAACCGAATGGAACCCACTTCTTTATATAGGTGATATCCATTTAAGAGCTCTTGGGCTGCAAATGAGATCAATTATGGAAGGAAATTGGAAATATATGAACAAACAGAAAAAAATGAACCTGTTCTTCTCAAAGCTGAAAGTTCAGACCCACGCACAGTTTTAAGAACCTGGTTTAGAGTTACCTATGGATGCAATAAACCTGAGGAAAGAGATAAAAATTTTGACATCAGAAAATAGGTATACAGTGAGTTTAAAGAATAGAAATATACATTTTGGAAACTCTCCTTTTCAAGGATTGAGACAAGGTGGGAGAGATTGACAGTTGGTCTAAGAAATACAGAGCCTCATAGCCCCTTAAACTTTACAGCAACGCTTAGGAGATCAGAAAGGTACATGCAACTAGGTTTGCAAAGCATATTTGAATTATGCATAACACTGACCTACCAACCTCCAATTTTAATGTGGCCACTCTATCCTTACCAAGCCAAGGAAATCAATGCAGAAATAGAGAACCGCAGATATGAAAGATGGGAGTTTACCAGAGGTTTTTACTACAATTTTGGAACTTCACTACAAGGTCATCCTACTCCAACAAATTTTAGGGAAATAACAAGAAAATTCAATGCTGGAGGACCAGCATTATCATAAGTAGGGGGCAAAATGATGAGCCTTAAATATGCCCATAGTTTGAAACTTTGATACTCTTACTTTTATTGTTAATAGTTGTTTAAATTTGTTGACTAAAGACTTTTCGAGTAGTATCCTATAGCAATGAATTCTATATTCCTACAGCTTGATAACTTCATTAATCACCTTTTTGACCACCTGCATCGCTGATGTATGCTTATGATTTTGGATAATGGAATAGGATTAACATGTGATTAATGAATAGATGATGTGTCACTTGTGTGTATGCTTTCCTTTGCCTCTATTATTTATTGTAGGATTGTTGGAGGAAGCTGAAGATGATCAAGCGCAAGAATCTTGACTTTGTTGAAGAAGTCATTCCAGTAATAACTTTTTGACTGAGTCTTTGGGAAGATGCTTAAATGGTCCTTTAATTTAGGGAGTGTGTAATGCTATATTCTCTCTGGGTCGCGTCAAGCAGATAGACTTTCATTTTAACTGTTCGGTGGATTTAGAACATATTTATGATCATGACTTCCTCTGTTAGTTAGTTAGTTGTCTTTTTCATTTAAATAACCATTCCTCCTGCGTGAGTGAACGAAGATGAAATAGTATGCGTTAGAATTAAGCTAAACAAGTAATAAAGTTATGTGTTAAGTTTTATTTTCAAAACAGAGTAATCGATGTATCATAGTTCTGAATATGAATAAAAATCGATGAAGCTTTGAGTCAACTTCTTGTGTAATCCAAGTTGATGCTTGCTAAGGGGGCCCACTTAGTAAGTATTCTGTAGCAAGTTGTTGTGATTAACTGTTCATTTCATGTTGATTACTAGTTAGAATCTATTTCTATAGATTTCAATCCAAACTCAACTTTGTATTGTTCCTGCAGCATCGGGAATCCATCCCTGTGTTTGTTCCTGTAGCATAAAGCCAGTTCACAGTTTGTCCTTTAAAGCTGCTATGATTTCTATTTTAGTTGAGTTGTGTTTAAGTTAAAAATCTTTATGTTGTATTACTTTTAAGCATTTATTTTCTATAAATGTTGACTGGAAACTAGTTCTTAGTGCACATACTGTGTTGCTCCATTTCAAGTATACATACCCTAGTTTGATAAAGTAAATGAACGACCATGAAAAGATGTTAGTCGCCTGTTGGAATGTCCAATTCCCAGGTTTAGTTCTGCTGTGACTTTTATATCCTTTTGTGGGTGTGACCATGGAGCAAGTTTATATTTTGTGTTCTTATGTTTTTGACCTTGTTGCAAAAATGAACCTCTAAGGTGTTCAAGACAATGATGAGATGAAGGATGAAAGGGGTGAATGTTATGGGTGTTGAACTTTTAGGAACCTTGGAGGGATACTAGACTTTAGTATCTTTGGATTCTTTGATTTTTTATTGGATTTGATAATGAACTCATAAAATCCAATAGGTTAGATGTTGTCTTGGAATGAATTTTTCCACAAGGTGATAATTTAACTAAGTGTATGAAAAAGGATTCATCTACACACACCTAGTCAAACAAGATGATTTTGTTTTGATTTCAAAAGAATATTTCCAAAAGTTTAGTATGAATGATTTTTCCAATGGTTCAAAAGTTGTTTGTGAGATGGGATTTGATTGATGTTTGGGATGGATGATGTGCTTGATTTTGATCTTAAATGAACCTAAGGAGGACCTTGTTCAAAAGACCAAGATAGTGAAGAACTTGCTTTTCCCTAAGAGTAGTTCAAACCAAAAGACCAATTCTTGCATGAAAACCATATGACCAAAAGATACCAAGCACATGTGTGGGGTCCAATTGTTTCTTAACTTTTTTTAATGAGTTATTTTTATCACAAACACTCTTTTGATTATCTTTTCAAACTAAATGTCTAATGTCCTAACTTCTTCTCATCCCACAAAGTGCATTATGTGGAAATCAAGGAAAAAGTTATCTAATGCTAACTTTAGTAGGAGAAAATTGAGATGAAATACAAATGCTTAGAAGCCTCTAAGGATGAGAATCCCAAGGGCAAGCAATATCACCTGAATTTTTCCAAGGATATTTGCTTCTCCTAAAGGGTTTGAAATTTGATGCTCATGTTGAATGTTTGTTTTTCCAATGTTTTGAAATCAAACAAAGTGTTTAGTTTCCAAAGTCATGCACAACCCTATGGATATTTGAAATAGTATTTGTTGAGTCTGCACTTGGACAAGTCCAACTATGCCTAATTTTAGTAGATGGTTAGATGCTTCGCCTCACAGACTTCCCAGTACAGTGCACTCACTTCTCAGGTTAGCCAAGCATTAATACCCATGAATGTCTCATGGAATACTTTCCATCTCTACTAGAAGTCGTAAAAGTGTGGGGAAATTTTAGAAAGACTGTTATTGCACCAACCAATAGATAAGGATTTTATCCTTTTTAAATAAGGGTTTTTAATGTGGGCATTCCATTCATGAGGGATCATCCATGCGGCAAGAGACCATTGCTTCCCTTCTTGTCAGAAAATTCCTCATGATACTTGTCTTTTCTCAAGTAACCACACTTATATTCTGGGTGGCAGTCTCTTGGATTTAGCATGTTCCCGGTCGGGTCGTTCCCTAGGGTGATTACTTTTTCCCACTAGGCAAGCCCTCTAAGGATAAACAAAAGCGAGCAAGCACATTCGTAGTTTGATCGATCCTTGTTTAGAAACAAAGAGAGAACACGTGCAATATACTCAACTCACACTCACAAAATTTGTTCAATTTTAAGAGCCCAATTGAAATATGGAGGCAATCTTTTATGCAACTTAATGTCACCAAAAATCCTTTTGATTCTCAAGAACATCGTGAAGTGCGAGAGAAGTGCATACACTTTTTTAGATGAGATTACTTTGCAGAAAAGATTAGAAAACACAAAGGACACATGTTCATTTTACACTTCAAAGCAATAATAAATTCTTTTTAAGCACCAAGATGAAGTGTAAAGTTTGTTTGTTCAATTTTTAAACCAAATTGAAAAGCTAGGAAGTTTCTAAGTTCAATTTTAACCAACTTGAAGAGATTAAATCAATAGTTAATTTTAAACCCCAAAACTAAAGTGAGTTGGCCTAAAATAGAAAACAAAAGTAGAAAATGGAAGCCTTACGCATTTAAAAATGCTTTTTCAATTTTAAGTTCAATGCCCAATTTTCTTCAACTCCAATCTACTTGCTTTTGTTCAATTTCAAAGCTCAATTATAATGTCAACCTACAAACATCACAAAGTAAAATCTTAGAAATGAGATTTATTTCAAAGAATTAATGATAATAAAAAAAAGATTATCCCTATCATGCAAAGTCTCTTCGAAAAAAAAAAACAATGGTTAGCCAAAAATCAGATTTTTTTAAAAGCATGAGAGAACTTTCATTATTTAGAAAACTCTTTAAAGTATTTATTTGATCAAATGATATCTTAAATAAAGTATATCAAATAACCATATAAATTAATGATATAGTATTGTCATTAATAATGGGAAGAATCTCCAACATAACAATTAAAAAAGATTAAATGGAGCGCGGGTGCGGGCGGGAGCAGAGGTCTGGGTGGGAAAATGGGCCTTTCAAATCGTCTGGTACTAAGTAGGGTGATGGCAATGGATTGGCGAAGGCCCAGGCGGGTCACAAGTCTGCCTCGAGTCAAAAGAAAAGCGTGGAGGATCCGAAACGGGAGGATTCCCCAAAAAGGTTTGTGGACGACCCAGGTGGGAAGGATATTTCGGTTCCTTCCTCTAAGATGCCAGCCATTGGTTGCCCCAAAGATAACCTCAAAGACGTGGTGGGGTTTAGTGACACGAATGGAGGGCATTGTAAGAAGTCAACCTCTCTGTTTGGGGTTAAACCTAATGGTAAGTCAACTTTTCCTCCTGTGCGCAACATTTCTTGCCCTACAGTTGGAAAATTTGCAATCTCTATTCCAGACGAGATCATTGATCATAATATAGCTCTAATGGATAGTTCCCTAGTTGGAAAATTTATGGGCCAAAGGCCAAATATAGAGGTTGTCAGGGATTTTGTTAGAAAGAAATGGAGAACAAATGGTAGTGTCTCTATTGCGGCTCTCCCAAAAGGCTTCTTTGCTTTTGAGTTCTTGAACAGAGAAGACATTAAGGTAGTTAGAAGTGGAGGACCATGGGTTATTGGGAAATCAACTCTCACACTTAAGAAATGGTCTTCAAATTTAGATCTAACAGACTCCGTCTTTGAGACTATTCCGGTATGGGCCAGGCTTCATGGTCTTCCTTTAGAATACTGGAATGAGGATGTTTTTATGGGGATAGCTAGCTCCTTTGGGGAACTACTATTGATTGACCCAATGACAATAGTAAGAAAAAGACCGGTGTTTGCCAGAATATGTGTGGGCGTCTCTTAGGAAGTGGATCTCCCCTCCTTTGTGGAGATCCATTCGACACTTGGTTCTTGGTCGCAGGCTATTGAGTTTGAGACCATCCCTTTTGCCTGCTTCAACTGCAAAAAATCTGGCCATTGGGCTAAGCAATGCCCCCTTAAGGCAGTAAAAGAAATGGAAGACCCTAAAAGGGTTTCAAAAGTGGTATGGAAAAAGAAGCAGGGGGAAAAATTAGCAACAGAGTCAGTAAAAAAGCAAGCAGATTCTCCTGATAACACTTTGGGTGATGCTGGAAATGAAGGCCCCGCCTTCCAGATCCCCCAAGGTTTGGTAACGAAGTTTAACTCTGACTCTTAGGACAAAGAGGAAAGGGTGGAATGTGATGGTGGAAACTTAGCCCTAGGAAAGGTGGATGATTCTCTTGATAATATTTCGGGTGAGGCTAGAAAAGAAGGCCCCGCCTTCCAGATCCCCCAAGTTTTGATACCAGAGATTAACTCTGACTCTCAAGACAAAGAGGAAACTGTGGAATGTGATGTTAGGATTTTAGCCCTAAGCAAGGTGGAAGATTCTCTTGCCTCAATAATGAGCCCCTTTGGTCGGGACCTCGTGAAACCAGGGTTGGATGATATTCCAATTCAAGGCCTTTCTCTAGAGGTAGGCATTCCTTTGATCGTATCCCTGATTTGGGAAAATAACCCAGTAGTTGAATCCAGCTCGGATGTGGCTCCTATTGAAGTCGTTAAAGACACTTATTCGGATCCCAGCCAGGTAAGCTCTCTCAAAAGAAGTAGCTCCTCACCTTGTGTGAATGGGCTCATGGATACTCTTCCCTGGGAACATAAATTCTTCTTTGAAAAAGAATGGGAATCTAGTAAAGAATTAGATAGTCAAGAGGACACAGATAGAGAAGAGGTGCTATTCAAGAAAAAGAAGAAAAAAATCAAAATCAAAACCACCCCTTGCCGGATCTCAACAAGATCGAGAGCTAAAGCGGACTGTGGGGCTATTTCTTTGGCCAAAGGAAGAAGACCTAAAATTTGGATAAGAGAGCACATTAGCTTTCAAGATATTGTGGATGGCTGCCAAAAAACCATCCTTGAGATCCTCCTCCCTCCTAAATCATCATGAAGTTATTGTCCTAGAATATAAGGGGACTAAATAACCCCCACAAGCAGGATATTTTACACAATTTTGCAAGGGACCAAAAGCCTGATATCCTCCTCATTCAGGAAACTAAAATGTTAAGTGAAAAGATGGAAAACATTTCTTTGTTCCAGGACTATTCCATTCAGGGAAGTGATTCTGCTGGCACCTCTGGTGGGGTGGATACTTTCTAGAACTGTAAGATCACAAGAGGTGATCCACTTTTTTCTCGTCCTAACCATGTTGCCACTAGATTTACTCATATAAGGGACAACTTCAACTGGATTCAGTCTAATATTTATGCTCCTAATTGCAAAAAAGCTCGGAAGGCCTTTTGGAAAGAGTTGGCTGCTTTTTGGAATATCTTTCAAAATGACCCCTGGGTTGTCATGGGAGATTTCAATTCCCCTCTCCTTCAGGGTGAGAAGTTTGGCGGTTCTCAGATCAATGAAGAAAGCAAAGAGGATCTTTTGGAATTCATCAACAATTAGGCCTTGACTGACCTGGACTTGCAAGGGAGCTCTTACACGTGGTCGAATTGAAGAGTTATGTTTGATCTGATCCAGGTGAGACTTGATAGAACCCTTGTTTCTAACGTTTGGCTCTTAAATTACCGCTGTTCTTTGAAAACCCTCCCTAGGATTGGATCTGACCATTTTCCTATTAGTTTTGTTGCTGACCCTTAAAGATTAAGAGGAATACTCCTTTTCATTTTGAGAAGATGTGGCTTTCCCATCCTCTCCTCTGAGAGGAAATAAGGAAATGGTGGAATATTAATATAAAGGGCATTGCCTTATTTAGAATATCCAAAAAATTAAGAGAAGTTAAAATGAATCTCAAAAAGTGGAAAAAATAGTTTTTTGGCAATATCTTTCAAATCAAATATGATCTTTAGTTTAGGATTTTTGAAATCCAAAACAAAATTCAGAAGGAAGGCTACTTGAATGAAACTAAGGAGAAGGAAAATGAGATTCTCACTAAGCTTCATGAGATAATTGTTAGAGAAGAGGAATTTTGGAGACAAAGGTCTAGAGCTCTTTGGTTAAAGGCTGGGGA
Source organism: Sequoia sempervirens (assembly GCA_007258455.2). Taxonomy (NCBI): domain Eukaryota; kingdom Viridiplantae; phylum Streptophyta; class Pinopsida; order Cupressales; family Cupressaceae; genus Sequoia; species Sequoia sempervirens. Next base: position 15,593 of record VDFB02023126.1, read on the forward strand.
CAAAAACACTAGATACTTTCATCTTTCAACTTCTAAACACAGAGCAGCTAATAAAATCTCTGCGATTGTGGTTAATGGCAGAAATTATGAGGAGGAAGAGGACATCAGAAGAGAGGTTGTCCTAATCTTTAAGAACCTTTTGTCTAAGAAAGTGGGAATTAACTTGGAGGATCAAAATCAATTACTGGAGGCTATACCTAGGATTGTTAACTCTAGAGAAAATGAAATGCTGACTGCTATACCCACTAGTGAGGAAATTAAAAAAGTTGTTTTCTCTTTTGAAGGAAGCAAAGCGCCTGGTCTTGATGGCTTCCCTTTACTTTTCTTCCATTGTTTTTGGGACATTGTGGGGGAGGATGTTAAGAAGGTGGTGAAAGATTTCTTCCATTCTAGAAACCTTTTGAAGGAGTTAAATGCCACTTTCTTGGTTCTTATCCCCAAAAACCTAGGAGTGCAGGATTTTGAAGGTTTCAGACCAATCAGCCTCTGTAACTCCTATAAAATTATCTCAAAGGTGCTTACCTCTAGGCTACTTCTTATTCTTCCCAATATTATTGCTCCTCAACAGAATGGTTTTATGCCTGGAAGACAAATTCTTGACTCCATTGTCCATGCTCATGAGAATATTCACTCCCTCTCGGTCTCTAAATCAAAAGGATTTCTTCTAAAGCTTGACATCTCGAAGGCTTATGATAGGGTGGATTCAAATTTTCTGTTTAAGATTTTAAAATCTTTTGGATTCAATGAAAGGGTTTTGCAGCTGACTGAACAACTCATTACTTTTGCTTCTGTGGTGGTTCTGATTAATGGGACCCCTTCCACTTTTTTCTGTAGTTCTCGAGGGTTAAGACAGGGAGATCCCATTTCTCCTATCCTCTTCACGATTATGGCTAAGAGTTTTGGTAGGAATATGAGTAAATTGGTTCCTCAAAGATCTATTATTGGGCTCAAACTATCTTCGAGCAATTTGATATGTTCTCACCAATAGTTCGTGGATGACACTTTGCTGATGGGTAGATCCGCTGTCTCGGAAGCTCAAGAGATGAAACTTTTGGATACCTATGGAGGAGCTTCTGGTCAGGTGATAAATAAGAAAAAAAGCTCGTTGTATTTCTTTAAAACATCTTTGCACAAACAAAGGAAGATAGTTGGAATTCTTGGTTGCAAGATAGAGTCCCTTCCTGCTACTTACCTGGGATTACCTCTATGCTTAAAACCTTCAGATTCTTTTTGGATCTCTCTGGTTGATAGGTTTGGGAAAAAACTTTCTAGCTGGAAAGGTGCTCACCTAAGCCAAGCCAGAAAACTCTAGCTTCTTAAAGCCTCCCTGCAGAATCTCCCTATCTATGCTCTTAGTCTTTTGAAAATCCCAACCAAATACGCTGAAACCATTAAAAAGATTCAAAAGAGATTCCTCTGGTTAGGAGTTGAAGAAAGAAAAAGAATGCCTCTTGTTGGATGGGACTTGGTTTGTAGATCCAAAAAGGATGGAGGCCTTGGGCTAAGAAAAATCAGACTGCTCAACAAGTCGCTCCTAGCTAAATAGATATGGAGACTACTCTTCTCCTTTGAGGAATGGAGTGAAATAATTAAAAGTAAGTATTTACAGAATAACAATTCCCTCAAAGATTTTATTGAGAATCCTATTCTCCCGAAAGGATCAAGTTGTTGGAACTATATGATTTATGGGATAAAGGTTGTGAAATTGGGTTTGAAATGGCAGGTTCACAATGGTAACTAGATCAGATTTTGGGATGACTATTGGCTGCGCAATGAACCTCTGTCTCACGATGGGAATATCAGTAGATGGGCTGAGTTTTGCAAAGATACTTTTGGCCTCTTTTTTAAAGATTACTAGTGGGATGGTAAGTGGATCAATCTCCCCTTGATAAACCCTATTTTGGTCTCTGTTTACTCCTCTTTGAATGTTGTCAGACTGTGCCTGAATTAGGAGGATAGTCTTATTTGGAAGTATGAGCCTTTTGGGTGCTTTTCTGTCTTGTCCGCTTTTCCCCAGCTTTCAAATTCTCTTAATCCTCCCCCTTTGTGATCGCATGCTTGGACTAAGCATCTCTTACCTAAGGTTAACATCTTTTTTTGGGCCATGTTGTAAAATAAAGTGCTAACTGTGGATAATCTTAGCAAAAGAGGTGTTCTACTCCCCAATAGATGCTACCTCTGTAAAAGCAATGTCGAATCAGTAAACTACCTCTTCATCCACTGTCCTTTCTCCTCTATGGTTTGGGACAAGCTTCTGAAATGTTGGCATTTTTCTTGGATCCCCCCGGAGTCGGTTGAAGATTTTTTTGTTTAATGGAAAGCCCCCTCTCTAAACCCCTTTATAAAAAAACTTTGGGCTTTCTTGTTCCCCCATGTGACTTGAGGAATTTGGAAAGAGAGAAACAACAGGATCTTCAGGGATAAGGAGTCATCAGAGGAGATTGTGTTTGAAAGAATTCTTAGGATGATCAAAGAAAACTTCTATGTTGTTCCCTTTAGGGAGGACAAGGTTGAGACTATGGTTTGCTCTCCTTATGACAACCTGATTGCTAGGGAATGGAGAATTAAATGGGATATTTCTAATGTTCCTAATATGACCAAAAAGTCCAGGGAGGGAGTTTGCTAGAGTTTTCCTATGGATGGCTGGGTCAAAGCCAATTTTGATGGCGCTGCCAAAGGAAATCCGGGAAAGGCTGGGTGTGGTGGGGTCCTTAGAGACTCGGTAGGTAACTTTTTAGGAGCTGTTGCCACCCCTCTGGGGGTCCAAAAAAATCACGTGGTGGAAGCGACGGGTGCTTATTACATAATCAACCTTGCTGTGGAAATTAAATACAAAAATTTATGGCTTGAAGGTGATTCTATAAATATAATAGATAGCCTTTGTGGTAGGTCCCAGCCTGCATGGTCGATTAAAAATTGGATTGAAGATGCTAAGGTTTTACTTAGTAAGTTTGATAGAATAAAAATCACTCATGCTTACCATGAGGCGAATGTTGTTGCGGATTTTTTTGCTAATGAGGGAGTTAAGAGTGATCAAATCCTCACATGGCACAAAAGGATTGACCTCCATTCCGATGTTCAATGTTTAATGGTGCTCGATGTGGTGAATGGAAAATTGGAAAATTATTGTAATAATGAGGAAGGTACAAGTCATGACTAACAAAATAAGTAGACAATATGGGGCCGTGAGGATCTTGCAGATAAATGATTTACCTTGGCACACTTTGTGGGTCCTGCGAAGCAAAGGAACTATCTAGAATTGGTTCTCCGTTCGCAACAGTATTCGCACCGAGATCTCTAAAATGGGTGGGGAATGGAAGAGGGTTGAACCTACCAGTTTCGAGTCACACACCAAGAACACTAAAGCATGGAGCAAAATAAGAAGGGGTGGCTTACTTCCATTCATCGAGAAAATCCATGGCCCTTAGGAGGAGATTACTGATTTCTTTGAGAAAAATTGTAATAATGGGGAGGTTCTCCTCTTCGGGAGGAAAGTTCAGATTGATGAAATGTTGATAGCGAAGGTGACAGGTATCCCGATTCAAGAGCATAAATTTTTTAGAGACAAGAAATTTTCTGACGAAGCTGTGATGAGGTTTCCTAAGACCGAAAAGGAGAAGCAAAAACTTTTCAAGACGACGAACAGTTACTATGAAGCAGACACCATAAAAGCTTTATGGAGAAAAGTGCTAAGGGTTATCATGGAGTACATCACTCTTGACGACCGCTTCACTAGGGTTTATGGATATCACTTCGTGTTGCTCAATCACTTTTGACATAAGGTGCGTGTTTTAATCTCTTTCTTCTTGCTCTGTTCCCTAAGAAATAGCTTTTCTGACCACAGTAGGAGCCCTAAAAGATACCTAATTCTTCACACGGGTCTTTTAAGGCTCATTTATGAGCACTTTCAGAATATGCCTTCCCTTTCAAACCCTTTAGCCCCTTTGGAGCATGACGAGGATGATACTAAGCCTAGTATATCTGAGATTAAAGTTTCTTCTGACTGTGTCAAGCTCTCCTCGCTTCCCCTGCCCCCCTTCTGCCTCTGGCTGATCCCCCCAGCCCTCTGGTGCTAGCTTTGTTCCTGCCCCTGGTTGCACAAACCCTAATACCAATTTGGTGAGCTCTAGTTCTTCGGTTAACAAGTTAGTTTCCTACCGTGATGACTCTCTTGTTGTTTCTACTAAAGTGGTCGAGGTCAGTCCTGTGGATCCCCACTTCCCCCAAAATATTCAACAGGAGAACTGTAGCCCTCCCAGAGGTGCAAAGTTGGTTAATTTTGGGGCCAATTCTGATTGTGACCCCCCTTTTGACTTCGTTGAAACTGCCAAGAGATGTTTTGTGGACCAATTTAAATCTGCCATATGGTTGTTTTATGAAATCAATGAGTTAAAGACCAAAAATCTATCTCTTCATAGTAAGTTGGGGGAAATTGAAGCCAAAATTGTGGGGCTAATGCAGCTCGAAGTGGAGAAGAATACTATTGTGAAGGATAACATACAAAATGACAGTACTGTTGAAAAAGATCTTGATAAAATTAAAGGAACCATGAAAAAAATTGCTGATTAGAACTACAAAATTGCCAGACATAATTCTTTAATCATCAAAGCCATGACCGAAAGATTGGAGAAAACCTAGAAAAGAGCGCTGATTGTCGACCTTGATCAGGAGAAAGACTAGGATGAGGAAGCAGGGATCTCTAAGCGAACCAGATCAAGTATGAAAAGAAAAGCCCTGACTACCCCAAAAATGACTCAGATTTTCATGGAGGGGGTCTAGGATATGGTGGACCTAGAAGAGGTTGCTGATGAGCTTCTGAAGTTTATGGATTAACTGTGGCTGGGCCCAGTTTTGTCTGTTTGCTGATTGTCTGATGGCTTTTTTGTGGCTTTTTGTGGCTGTCTATTTTAGCTGGTTTTTATCTCTATGGCAACCTTTTTGTCTCTCAGACCTCTGTTTTGGTCTTTCCTTGTAATGTTACTTTGTGGTTTCAGGTCCCTGTAAAACTCGTTTATCCCTTTTATCAAAAACAAATAAAAAAGATATCAATATATTGCATGCCAATAAAGAATGGTGAAGAGGTCCAACAACATATTGTT
>VDFB02023127.1:0-57335 GCA_007258455.2 Sequoia sempervirens
AATGCAGTCAATACTTGCAATCCCTTTGTCTAACATGATCTTGGGCATCAAAGAAATGAATCTGTTTAACAAGCATGATACTCAAAACAACTCATTACAAATTCCCAGAAATGATATGGATTAGTTTGAGCAGAAAATATATTTTGATAGTTTTAGACCATTTGTTCAACCCAACAAAAGGACGTGAACTGAAAATTTCAATTCCTTCAACTGAAACCCTTCACACAAATGCTTCCATAATTTAGTGTCCTTTAGAGATTTATCCTTGCATTTGCTCAAATCTTAAATCAACAACCCATTGGCTGATTTTATCAAAATAAGCAAAACAAAATTGGAACAACAGCTGCAATAATGAATTATCCTTATATGCACAAGAAATATGAGCATTGTAATGATTAAAAACACCCTTGCAAAAATGGAAAATTCTTTACCCAACTGAAAAATGCTCCATTCTTTGACTGAAAATACTTGCCAATCCACTTGTATGTATGCAACTAAATCATATGATGGCTGATTGAAATGATGCCAGCTGCACCAAATCTGAAATTTTGTCCCATGATCCTCCATAGAACAATCCTTTTATCATCATAAACCTCCAGTATACCTAGTTGGTGAACTTTTTCCATAAATACTCCATAATGAAGTAGCTCCATCATGCTTAGGCTGTGCTACTTTGGTATTCATATTGACTCCATAGATATGAGGATACATAACACAACATTTTAACTCACAATAGTAATGGTGTTTCTTACTTCTTGGAGGAATATTCTATTTTTGGAAATTATCAATTTTAATTAAGTTGGATCTCCATTGAGCTTTTGAGCATGTTGGCATAATTAAATTCACTTTTGGGTTATTTATTATTTTTCTCAACTTTGGGCAGATGTTCGGGAAAATAATTAAAATATTAAATAATCAATATTTAACTTGTCAAAAGGTGAATTTAAGGACAACTTATATTAATTATTTATAAAAGTGATTTTTAAAATGACTTTAAGGCTCAAAATAAAATAATAAAATAAAAGTCACTTATTTGGAGCTAAAGGTTTATTATTAAAAAGTAAATTAATTTTTATTATTTCTCGGAAGTTCAAAAGTGCTTATAAAAGGGAAATTAGAGGAGAAGAAACTCATTCTGATTATTTTATGAAACTCTATTTTCTAAAGGTGAATTTAAGGACAACTTATATTAATTATTTATAAAAGTGATTTTTAAAATGACTTTAAGGCTCAACATAAAATAATAAAATAAAAGTCACTTATTTGGAGCAAAAGGTTTATTATTAAAAAGTAAATTAATTTTGATTATTTCTAGAAAGTTCAAAAGTGCTTATAAAAGGGAAATTAGAGGAGAAGAAACTCATTCTGATTATTTTATGAAACTCTATTTTCTTTGTTAGGTTGAATGTTGTTCATCTCTTCGGCCTTAGACGAAATCTTAAGGTAAGATTGGTTTCAGTGGTGAAAGATTCCTCCCTAGCAAATATTGTGTGATTTATTCAGAGTTGCAGTGTGTGCAGAAAGGATTCAGAGGTGGATTCACCTAGAGTTCACATATGGGCTTAATGTTTGCAAAGTGAGAGTTGGGAATAAATTGATTTATCTATACAAGATTTCAAAGGCTTGCAGGTAGCAAGTTGTAGAAAGTTTTGCAAGCAAATGTAAATTTGTGAATAAGTGCTGTGTATGCAATAGGTGTGAAAAGAGCAGAAATTAAAGTGAAGTGTGTGCACTGTGCACTGTGCAGTGAAAGTGATTGAATTAATATCATATTTTTAATGAAGCTGAGTTACTCCTAGCCGTATCAATTTGAGGCTCCAAATAGGGGCTGTACACATTAGTGAATAACCCAAGAGTGGGTCAAATCATATGGAGAGGCTTTATGGCCTTTAAACCTTCCATTGCAGCCATAAAGAAGATTACAAGTGTGCCACAACCTTCACTAAGGGAGGCACAACCTAAATATGCTGTTGTAACCTCATTAAAAGGAGCTGTATTTATTTGTTGGTAACTTGGTTGTATCATTTAGGGCCGTACATGTACTCATTGGAGCCATACTTATTTGTTGATCGTATCGCTTAAAGCCATACATAAATAAACATTTAAGTATAAGTGACATTTACATAATGGACATTTACATTTTTATATTTTAAGTTATATTTCATGTATATAGTTTCAAAATTTTGAGAATGGTTTTGGAATACTAGGAGTTATAACGCAATTTCTAGTTTTGGAGAATCTTATAATTTGCAGACAGTCAAATTTCAGTAAGCAACAAACTCTTATCAACTTCAATATTGCCCAACCATTATTTAGTGTTGACAAGCATTTTGGAGGTGTTCTAGGTATAAACACTGTTGTTGAGGAATAAACTTGCCATTTCTAGTATTGTTCACATTGCTACATCATCTTGGCACCTACTGTTAGTGTATTTGGCATCTTTGGAGGTTAAAGACTAAGCATCCTGTATCTTTGTAATTCTGATTTCTGGAACAACAAATTGTACTATTCATTTTAATTGTTTCCAACTCTTTTGAATGTTAGCCAACAGTTTGACAAAATACCTTAGCTATTTTGTGAATGTTGGTGTGAGTTTATGATGAATAAATAATCTAGAATTTTAGATATAGCTGTTCTAAGTGTTTATAATCAGAAGTTCTTCATAATATCTTGCATGCAAAGTGTTTGACGAAATGTTTGCAAGTTAAAATCAGCAACATTGCAAGTTTGGAACAAAAATTTCTTGGTAGGGTCATTACAGTGGTATCAAATCATGCATAATTATTCATGACAATTTAAAAAATTTAGAAAATGTTTCATTCGAGTTATTACACTTAGCCACAACCTTATAATAAAGAGAGTTAGCAATAGCGAATGGAATGCCATTTGGAAAGAACAATTTGTTGGAAACATAGTTGCCGTTGCATCAAAAGATCGACCTGTTAATGCCCGATACAACTGTGAGAGTTAATGAATCCACGGGAGGTGGTTAAGCCATGTCACGAACCTGAGCGCTGCGCAACATAGCAAAAGGGGACCAAGGGCGCACACCTTGCAACAATCCCCCCCCGCAATGCAAGCGAGGGGTTCAAACCCGTGATCCACACTCTGATATCAATTGTTGGAAACATAGTTGCCATTGCACCAAAAGATCGACCTATTAATGCCCGATACAACTGTGAGAGTTAATGAATCAACGGGAGGTGGTTAAGCCATATCACGAACCCAAGTGCTGTGTTGCACAACACAAGGAGACCAAGGGCGCACACCTTGCAACACAATTTGCCAGTGGCATCATTTGCCTCATATTTTATTTGAACATTAAACATCTCTACCATTGGGTTGGGAGAAGAATTTGTCACCCTATGTTTCCTCTTAAGCTCTACTACACTAAATGAAAAAGGATTCTTTCGTGGCTCTTCAAAAGTGTTAGTACCTTTCACTAGCTTTGTGGTAGGTGGCATGGCTTAGTCTTGACCATTACCAAATAATTTTTGTAGCTCTACCCTTTATTTAAGTGACAACTAGTCACATATCCCAAGGCCTTTTGCATGAGATGAAAAGGGGATGTGCATTAACTCTAGTAATGCTGCCTTGGAATTTAGAGCCACAAAAATGGCATTTCCATGGCCTAGTGCTCCTTGATGTGCTAGATTTCAATGCTTTGTTTTGGTAGCAAATTGTTTTAAAGCGACCTTCTTGTCAAAGGGACCCTTGGCAAATTTTTCCAACAATTTGGAAATAAGGGCAATTGAAATGAACACTCCCAATAGCACTAGGTGCCTTAACCCCACACATCAATATTTCGATTCTTAGATTCAACTTAAATGTTTGGATTCCCAACCCTCTCATAGTTACTCATGCTATAAGAACTCATAGTAACACTATATGAAATGAAATCTATGGTTAAATTTTTTTACAATTTAGTGCATGTGCATAATGCAAGACACAAGGATTTTCCATTTGTTTTTCTTGATTAGGTTGCATAAAATGTAGACACAATGAAAACACAAAAATTAGAGTCCATGTACTTTGCCCTTCATCAAACAAGGATTTTACTTTTTTTTTTTACTTCAGATTGCATGAAGTGTAGAAGTAGAGGATACACAAAATATGAAATCCTAATTTGACTATTAGTAATAAGTATTGAAATTTAAAATTAAAATTAAAAGAGGAATTTGAATATCAATCTACTTTTGTTTTTCTTACTTCAAATCATGAGGCGTAGGAGTAGAGGTACACAAAAGACAAATGAAAATCAGAAAATAAATTAAATCACTATGTAATTAATAAACATTTAAAATAATTTAATAAATAAGTTTAAAATCCTAAAAATACTAAATAGTTAAAACAACCCTTAAAATTGTTGTTTTAAGACCCTAAATAGGAAAATAATAGTTAAGCAACCCTAACAAGAACATTTAATAATTTCTTAAATTCATTTAATGATTTCTAAACCCTACAATAATTTGTAATTTTCATGTTAAACTATATATTGAATATTTAATTTGAAAACAAAAAGAAAACATATGATCATTGATTTCAAATTTAACAATGAAAATGCAAACGTCAAAAACAAAGTATGAATTTCAAAATTTGTGAAGTCTTACCTTGAAGGCTTTATGAATGCTTTGAATGATCAATCAATGAATACACCTGAACTGTTCATCTTCCTCTTTCTCTTTGTTTAATGTGATAGTGATTTGGGTTGGCACATATATTTATAGTTTTTGAGGGTTTGGGGTGTTGGTGGGGACCATGAACATGTTAGGGCTAAGGTTAGTGAATCAGATTTTTTTATATTGTTAATCATTTACAAATATTCTGCTTATATGAGCATCAACATGAGACCAATACAAGCTCTTGTGAGCACAACAATGAGAAAAATATGAGCTCCTTTTGAGCAACCACACTAGAAACCACCTATAGAAGACCAAGAGTCACAACTTAGAAAGCCACTTATTTAGAAAGCACCTCCACACTAGAAGCCAATTGTGGAAGACTAAGAGTCACAACTTAGAAATCCACTTATTTAAAAAGCACCTCCATGCTAGAAGCCAATTGTGGAAGACTAAGAGTCACAACTTAGAATTCTGAATTAGATATCTCTTTGGGATTTGAATTTGCATCTTCGCAATGAGAATTCAATGCTTTAACCAATTAATTTCAACCCTTTGGACTGGTGAATTAGATTAAAAAAATGACTTTTTTCATGCCTTGTCGATGGTCTATCCTAGAATTTTCAAGATAGTTGAGGGGTTTCATGGAGTCCCCACATTGTCTTCAAGGCTTCTTGACGTCTTCTCAACTTGCCTAAGAGAGGATCTTGGAAATGTCCCCTAAATGAGGGGAATGACTTGGAATTATTACCCCTTTGGTAGTGATGGTGGGGTGTGTTAGGAATTGCAAGCACGAAATAGAGGGATTCAAATTACCAGTTATATACAGATTTATTAAACACGGAACAAAATAACAGAACTGAAACAGAGGAATGAACAAATAACAGAAAACAACGAGACAACAAGAGATTTTAACAAGGTTCACCCAATTCTCGGGCTACGCCCACAAACAACAGCCCGTTTATTATCAATTTCCAGCAAAATACATAATACAATAACCTGCAACAAATGCTACAACATGCAGCAATCGTTTCACACGATATCCACTGCTTTGTTTCTCCACGCATAGTGCTATGTGCGCCCAATGCATAAACCTGCATTTTTTTGTCTGTCACTACCACGACCTGTAACTTCTTCCGCACAGTTCACATGCCCTGTAGCAACAAAACACTAAACCACGCGACTGTTTGAATTTCCACCTAGCTGTTGGCATTCACAACTTGTGGCTGTTTGTTTCCAACATGCAACCATAAACTGTCATTATTCCAGGTAGTTATACAACTGTTTCTAACAAAATTACAAATTCGAATAGGCAACAATTTCATTTATAAAAATTAGCAAATTTTGCTTCAGGGGCGCTGCCCCCAGCAGCCCCCGGTGGGGTCATTGCCCCTAGACCCCCACTGTGGGCTCCACCCTCGCGTCCCCGCCGGGGGGAATAATACCCCCCAAACCCTGCAAGAGGGGCTCTGACCCCCTTGCATTCCTCCGGTGATTGATTTAGGGGGAAAACGCGCTGGGTAAAGTGGGGATAATTCAAACATCAAGTCTGATCGGGCTCCACATATCAACAGGGTGGTAGTAGGGAGACATATCTTTTGCATCCTTGTTTTGGAAACATGCCTTTTTTATTGTGGGGGGCGTGGGGGTAGGGGAGGGAGACATGTCCTCTTGGAATACTCTTACACACCACCATGGCCTAGTACATTAAAAGTTATCATAGTTTTATAAAAACTGCAATCATAAAAGACCCGATGAATAGAAGTTTGTGCTTATGTTTACTATATTTTTGCAATTCCTTCCCTCTACAATCAATCTACACATGCATGCTTTCAATTGCCAATTTTTTTATTGTAGTGCACAAGGATTGACCTTTCATGCACTAAAATACTCCTAGTCGTTCTAGAAATGGGTAGACCATTGTTTTGTCATTACCTTTCTTGTATGAATTCTCATGTCAAAACTATAGTTTTATATAGACCAATGCGTGCACCTTTGATTTATTGGTTTTGATATTGCCACCTATTTCGACTAGTGGCTTCGTTATTTACATTTTGGTTATTGCTTAATTGGGCAGTTTGGAAATTGCAGTTTTTTTTTATTTGTTGTTTCATCAATGTCATTTTGGTTACCGCCTAACTAGTTGGTTTGGAAACCATCGCTTATTTTATCTAGTTATTTCATATTAAATACTTGTGTTATATTGATTTTTCATCACCATAAAAGAAATACTTAGTTTTTAGCCCCCTTGCTGGTTGTTTTCAATTGATTGATAAGCGGGTTTTGAATTTCATGATCCTTATGGATTAAGATAAATTCTAAAGAGTACATTAAAGAAAGCATAATCTTTATCATGAAGAAGGCAATGATAGGTAGAGAATTTTAGATTGATACGGAGGATGATTTAGAATATGATAGAACCATACACCTACTCCTCTACCCATATTGCCGTATAGATAGGAGGAACCATAGATTCAGATAGAGGACGATACAAAAGACAATAGAACCATACACCTACCCTAGCAACCCGAAGGGAGAGGGGGATACATTTATGGAGAGGATGATATAGAAGCTGCTTACATCTCTATATTCATTGAATCCTTCCAAAAATGGTTGTGTAATTTATTGATAATTTTACATGATCTTGCTTGTGTATTTAAGTCCACCCTCAAATTTAAGTTATTGTAATGGTTTTACCAAATAGCAATATTACCATTTGTTTGTCGACTTTTCTAGTGATGATCTTGAACATGGATATACTTTGTTTAGTTAATTTGTGTCTTTGCACTTAGTTCTATTAAGTACATCCTAGGAAGAACTTGGAACATAAGGAATGTCATTGATTGTCTACTTTAGTCTACTATGCATAGTATCCTAAAGTATGAAATTTGAAGTGGATTTAAGATCACTTTTTGGTAAATCAAGTAAATTTGGTCGACAAACTTCTCTCTAATAGTTTTAAGTAATATATTGATGGCATCTTGTAGTAGGAATTTGTAGCTGCAAATGATTACATTTTGATAGCTTTTCTAACATATAAGGATAGATTTTATTGTGCATTTCTTTGTACACGTAAGTTTATAGACAATCTTCATTCTAAACATTGAAAGAGGAAGAACAAGAAGCTTAATCACTCACATTTCTTGTCTTAGCTAACAAATAATCTTGTAGTTTCTTTCCATGTACCTCCCAACATGACAAAGCTTTTTGCTCAAACCAAGAACATCTTCAGGTGGTTCAGAATTGAGAGCCTCTTATCTAATATTGCATATTCACTCTCAAAGATGAATTTAAATCTTGTAAGTTGACATCTCCATTAAGGACTTCTTCATTGCGCCTATCTTCTTCAACATTTTTTAGAATAATTTAATTCCCAAGCCAATCTATCGCTTTGTTCCGTTTTTTGGAAACAATGTTCATCTTTAGTTCTTTGTAAAGATCTTTGCAAAATCTTTAGCTTCATCCATCAAGCTTTGTAATCTCCAATTCATTTCGCCCCTTTTAAGGCCTTTGATGATAATCATAGAACCACCTTCAATAATGAGCTAGATAATCTTGTTTTGATAGCCATATGAAGGATCATAATCAATCCTTCCACTTCTTCAATATTATTAATATTGAGTTTGATTTAAGAAGCTCTAAATTAAGGAATTTTTCTAACATGGTCCCTAATAATACATCTTGCACTAGAAAAGCCTAGATTGCCTTGGAGGCACCACCAAGTTGAACCAATTGGGTGAGGTTTCCATTTGATTCTTGTGAGATTTGTTAATTAGACAAACCTCCCAAAATTTGATGACAAGATTAAGCCACAAAAGGCAAATTGCACATGACAATCAAAGACTAAATTTGCAATATGTGACTATTCCATTATATTGAGGATTCAACCACAAATGTACAAGTACAATGATATACGATGGATAAGATGAGATGATGCTCAAGGGAGAAAGAGGTGGGTATATATAGGATACACCAAGAGATGTGAATGTACAACCAATGTAGCATAAAGGAGATATTACACGTAGTACAAGTCTCCACCAAACTAGGAAAGTACAAGTCACATATAATAAATGCATATTACCTCCCTTAGTAGACGCCTACTAATGTGCAAGGGAGATATTATAAGCTTATCCTATAACATGTGACTATTCCATTATATTGAGGATTCAACCACAAATGTACAAGAGAAGTACAATGATATACGATGGATAAGATGAGATGATGCTCAAGGGAGAAAGAGGTGGGTATATATAGGATACACCAAGAGATGTGAATGTACAACCAATGTAGCATAAAGGAGATATTACATGTAGTACAAGTCTCCACCAAACTAGGAAAGTACAAGTCACATATAATAAATGCATATTACCTCCCTTAGCAGATGCCTACTAATGTGCAAGGGAGATATTATAAGTAAGCTTATCCTATAACATGTGACTATTCCATTATATTGAGGATTCAACCACAAATGTACGAGAAGTACAAGATATACGATGGATATGATGAGATGATGGTCAAGGGAGCAAGAGGTGGGTATATATAGGATATACCAAGAGATGTGAATGTACAGCCAATGTAGCATAAAGGAGATATTACACGTAGTACAAGTCTCCACCAAACTAGGAAAGTACAAGTCACATGTAATAAATGCATATTACCTCCCTTAGCAGATGCCTACTAATGTGCAAGGGAGCTATTATAAGTAAGCTTATCCTATTGCAGGTGCACACAATGTAATAAAGTAATAAATTGAATGCAAGAAAAATAAAATGCACCAACACCCCTCCACAAGTGTAGCTTAGATGAGTAAGAAAGATGGGATGGGTCTTGGGAATTGTGTAGCTATGTGTTGTCCCAAACTTTTAACTACTTCAAAATTGAGCTACAACAAAGAATAAAAAAGGACTAACTATGGAATAACTACAAGGTAAAGAGATCAGGCAAGACTCTATTACCCAATGGACTAGCTGTGGTGGATACCACTTGGTGTCCTAGTTCGGTTCAAGCAAAGCTTAAATGATGTTATTAAATTAAATTATATTAATTCTTTTTAATTAATTAATTTTATTAAATGATTGACATTAATTCATTTATAAATTAATAAAAATCATGTATTAGGTAGGTCACTCTAGTCAAGTTAATAACATCTCAGGTAATGTGGGCCTTTATGTGGTAGTGACAAGTAATTTTTTTTTTTTTTAAAGAATTGATTAATATTGTAAAGAATAAATTCATTAATACATTATAAAAAGTGCTGGTATGTCTGAAAACTGGACAAATAATAGAAAGTGGGAGTTAAGTCAAGTAGGAGTTACAAGTAGTTACCAGCCCAATCCTAGCTCTGATACCAATGTAATGTTACACTTATGGATTTTCTAGATTTTATGATTTTTTGTAATTTCTGAGTAATTGAATCCAAAAGCTATGCAAACAAACCAACAACTGAGTCATATGAACCAAGGCCTAATATGAATATGGCTTCCAACTTTAGATCTGTTGTTCCCAATATCTCCAGCCTCTTCCATTTGAAATATTCCGAGCCAAATTTTTACTTTTCAAATTGCAGATTACAAACCAATGCACCCGTTAAGGTTAGCAAGCTAAACCAAACGTCTGAAGCAACTCTAACTAGAATGTACACCAAGATCCCGATGTGGGCAAGGTGTGAGCATTGGTCAGAGGATCTAAATCAAAATGCTTATGCAAGAACTCTAACCAAGAATGGCGCCGATGATGGCGAGCATATGGTCAGAGGATCCCTGAATCTAATGTATTGAAAGCACACTCGACACCAAGTATGTGCTACTCACTCCAATACGGAAATGAGGCGACCATATGGCGGAGATAACAGAAATTACAATGCTTGAAAGAAATAACTATAATGCTGAAAGTACTCGACACCCAGAATGTGCTTTCTAACCCAGAGTGGGTAAGGAGCTACCATAGGGCGGAGATAAAGAAATACAATTGCAATTACAAAATGTAAATATGAGCATTACAAAACATGATTAAGCAAGATGAAAGAACTGCTGTCAGTACTACTGTCAGCTTACAAAATGATAGAGAATTCGCTTGCCAAGAGCATAGGAATTTGAAAGATTAGCATTACATCATATAAGAACTCTCCGTGGCTTGATTAGAGATGCCAGTTCAATAAATCTCTCAATGATCAAATAATAATTTTGTTTTTCCACAAATCTGCACTTTTAAATTAAAAACCAGCAACCTAGGAATTCACTCATATGCTCATATCTCTCTCATTTCTCACCCAAATGATCTCAAATCTAATGCAATAGACCCTCAAAATGATGGCGCCTAACTTAGTAATAAGAAATGGCATCTAAAAATGGTTATTAATTAATGACACGGATCCCGAGGCACTCCAGAAAGTGCGCCCTACAAGGAATGACGGATTTGCTTTATAAAATCATACGCTTCATATTAAAATCTGCAAATATTCATGAAGGGTCGCGTCCAACAGAGAAAACCAATGAGACAATACCCAGAACGACTCTTTGTGTATTTTATGACTTATGATTAAAAACATCAATCTGCTACAATGAATGTGCAACTCCAGAAAACCACTAATATGCATAAAACTGATTTACATATCCTCACAAAGACTAAAAATGCAGAAATCTCACAATAAAACATTCAAACTACACTATCTCACCACTAGTCGCTATCTTTCAAGCGAGAAGCAATGCCCAAGCTAGGAGGCCTTCATTCCTCGAAGCAATCCCAAAGCCAATCCGGCAGCATAACATTCCTGTAGATAAAAGATCCCAAATGATGATCAAAGTCTTCCTTTTATAATTTCTCGTTGACTTCTCGAAACCCTAAACTCCTCTTCAAGTCAAAAACCCTAATCTCTTGCAAAGATGGCGTCCATTTCCTTCAAGCTCAATATTGACTTTTTAAATAAAATCAATACTTTAATAAATGCGTCCACTTTATAGCTTGATTTGACTTTGGGTAAAATATAAAATATAAAATAATCTTTAATGAAGGCGCCACCCTCAAAAAGACCACTTTTCAAAACAACATAAAGTCAATAGACTAGTCCAAGGGGTCAACGTTAAAATATAATATTAAAACGTGACTTTTAATTAAATAGCTCAACTTATCTCTCCAATTGTGCCCCGAAGCCATCGTGAGCAAAAGCCTTGATCAGTGAGTAGGTCAACCATCTTGAACCCAAGTAAAAGCTGCCAAAAATAGAATTTTACTAAAATAGTAAATTCCAGAAAATGCTAGGAATGCCCGAAATGAACATACCAGCTGAAGCTCTCGAGAAAACCAGGAAAGAACCATTGAATCCACCAACTCAGAGCAAGACATCCTTAAAAATAGGAAACCCTAATTTTACCCTTGAGTAGCCCTCACGGTCTCCTGGAATAGGCCAACCGGTCCGGAAAGATCATGCTCGAGAGGGACATTACATCCATACTTTCTTCATAGTAATAGAAGGGTTTTCAGTCACATGGTGGAGGAGTTGCCAGCCCAATCCCATGGTTGGATTGTTTTCAGCTAGCACATAGTGGTTTCTAGCCTTTACATTTTTGATTTTGAGTAAGGAACTCAGTTTGGCAGCCTTGGTACTATATTCCTATTGATCGCTTTGATAAATTCATGTTTTGGATTAATGATATTTTTAATGAGCAACTATTGTTAGCAGGTACAACTTTGATCCATGCCAGTTGTCGAAAGGTACAACTTTGGGTATCACGGTAAGAATTGTTGGAACATAAAGTAATTATTATGACAAGAATCTAGGAGAGATGAGTATAATTTTGAGCACGCTATGGTTACAATCCAAGAAAGTTGAGGTAGTGTTTCAAGGCATCTTTTATATAAAAGAAGCTATTGACACAACACAAAGGCACTTCAAGGATGTTAGTGAGTTTGATGAAAGAAGCTCAAAATTCATATTCATTTTCACAACAATCTAGACCAGGCGCAAGAGGAAGAAGTGATGCTTACATTTTGGAACTATGTTGCTCAAGGAACATGACAAAGATTGTTGGCCACATAATGTCTAGCTTCAGGTTTGCTATCATCATCATTCCCAGCCAAAGTTGCATGGACATAGATACAAATACAAATACAAATATGGATACGATATCAAATATAGATACAACCATTTTTTAAGACCCCCAATATGGATACGGTTGGATATGACATTCATAAAAAACACACACACATATATTTAACACAATTTTCTAAATCAGTGTTCCTTCTGGATTTGATTGTGTCAAAAGTTTTTAGCATCAAATCTAGAAGCAACATGGATCTACGATATGGATTGTGGAAACTTACTATCATTAAACAATTTTCTAAGTTATTATAGGAGATTTTCATTACTTTGAAAGCAAATAAATAAATATAAATTAAAATAATATTAAAATTTAAATATTAATAATTTAGTAAAGAATAAACAATTAAATATAAACTCTGTCTGCAAGTTAAGGGGTAACATTGCTTTCTACATGAGCGCCGAAGAGCTTGGGAGTGGTATGAAAAAGAGTGTTAAAAAGAGGAAGGGTGAGAAGAATCAACATTCTACTAAAATGGGAGGTTTGAGGAAGTGCACGAAACCACCCAACTGTGATGACCTCAAGAAGAATGCTGATTTGTGGAGGATATTTAGAAATGCTGGTATGGTTCCCTTCTTTGAAGCCATGCGCGGCTACAATGAGAAGCTAACTTCCAAGTTTGTCAATTCTTGGAAGGGCAGTCATGTGTCCATTGGAGCTATTAAGTTCGAAGTGACGACCTAGCTGATAGCAGAGGCCATTGGTTTGGCGGATGAAGGAATGAAGGTTGTGAAGAAAAGTGGTGGAGAGTATCAAAGCTTTGTTGATAAATTCTTTCATAAAGATGAGGATTTGACGAGATTCCAGAATGGCTATGCACGCCTAGATCTCCCTCCGCTTTTTGCTATGGTTAGTATGTTTGTCATGCACTATTTCACTTTAGAGGATAGGTATATGATTGTACATGCCTACCACTTTCCTATCTTGAATCACATTAGGCACAATGACAATTAATTTGCCGTTTTATTTGCTTTCCTCTATGCAACAAAATATTGAGAAAGGTGCCTCGCCTCCCTGCACCAAGGGCTTATTATGGCCCTTTACAAATATGTCTTGGCTAATAACCCGCACGACAACCCTTTAATCATAAGAAATGAAAACCCTCCCAGGATTGTTGAAATGAATAATGCTAATGTTGAGGAGAATGACAACCCTACCCTTGGAAATAATCCTAGGCTCCCCTCTCTTAGGATTGTGCCTGTGGAAGGCAGCCTCTCGGTTGCTGCAAAAATCCCAACTCCCTGTAACAAAAAACCTGCCTCTAAGCCAAGGCCTATGTTGGATGAGAACTCTTTCAAGTTGGAGTTGCTAAACGCAACACCAGAAAAGAGAAAACACTCTCCTCTCTTATTGGAATCTCCAAAAACAAAAAAGTTGAACAAGAATCTTAAGCAATGCAATATTATTACCATCTTTGAGGATTCAGAAGGGTTTTAGAAGGAGGAGAATGAAGAGGGGCTTGGTGGCCCTTTAAGAGGTGGCAGAAGACTGGTG
Source organism: Sequoia sempervirens (assembly GCA_007258455.2). Lineage (NCBI taxonomy): Eukaryota > Viridiplantae > Streptophyta > Pinopsida > Cupressales > Cupressaceae > Sequoia > Sequoia sempervirens. The sequence continues at coordinate 14,210 of VDFB02023127.1, forward strand.
AAGGCGGCTTCTACTGAAAAAAAGGAAAAAGTTAAAGGAAAATCCATAGTTGTGGAGGAAGAGGAGCCGTTAACAATTGAGGAATTTGAACCTGAGATGGAAGAGGACAACGAGGGTATGGAGAGTGATGACTTTGAAAATGAGGGGGAGGAAGATGATTTGGAGGAAGAGGAGGATAATAAGGAAGAGGAGGATATGGGAGGAGAGGAGGCTAATGGGGCCGTTGGGATGGATAGTCGGAAGGAAGAAGATAATGCCCCTGTTGAAACTTCTACTGAAGATGCTAACATTGATGTTTTGAAAAGCAAAATCACTTTTTTGTAGGTGCAGGTGGAGGACATGGAGAAGACCATTATCATGTTGATGGTGGTCATAAATGGGCCTATGCGAAGAGTGGTGGTTGGTTCGGTTTTCAAACATACCAAAATCCGGAAACAGCTTAAGAAGATCGGAAAGTAGGAGGAAACGAAGGACTTGTCTAATGACAATGTTCTAGATTGGAGAGATTACGTCTCCAACATTGGGGACAATTGGGAGCTAATTGCCAGTGCCAAATAATGGTTCCTTACTTTGTGGTTTTTGGTTTTTCAGTTTCTGGCTATTGGGTTCTATGGTCTTTTGTTTGTTATTAAACTCTAGACTTTTGATGATGCTCTTTTTGGACTGCTTCGTATATTTTTTTATCATATTATGGATGATTATGTGGCCTGCAAGCCTATGGTTTACTTTTATTCTGGCCTACGTGCCCTTAGATTGGATAGTTTTAATTTAGTTTCTAATGTTTTTGGTTATATTATGGATGGTTATGTGGCTTGCAAGCCTATGAAATACTTTAATTCTCATGCGCGCCCTCATGTGGGATCCTTAATAGCTACTTTTTTGGGTTTGTTGTTTCTGTTGGTTTGGCTGGTGTTGTTTCCCAGCCTGTTCCTCTGATGCTGTTTCAACGCCTTTTTTGTTATTGATGGGATCAAGGCCCTTTCCTTGCTATTATAATAAAAAAGCAATTAAATATATATGAATAAATTTTATTTATATTTAAAGAATAAATTTTAATTTTTTAATAATATCCAACATTTAAACAACATAATATAAATATTAAATATAAATATAAAATTATAAACAATTAACTTTCTTACATCTATAAAAATTAAGACACCAAAAAAAATAGGAGAGTTGCATTGCAAGAAGACCTAGAAAAATGGTTCGTTGAAATAGAAAAATGTTTCATTTGTCTTCCTCATTTGTTGTAGGTTTTGTTTATACAAAACAAAAACAAATATTGCACGATTGAAGTTTTTTATGATTAAGTTCAGGAGGAGTCACGCCAATTTTTTTGAAAATCAAATCACACAGTATCTGGCACAGCTGAAAAATCAAAGTTTTTTGGGGACGTGTGGGTACAGTATCCAACATGTATTTGTGCCGTATTGTATCCATATTCTTATCGGATACGGGGATATGTGTGCCTGGGGAGGAGCAGGGGCATATCTGGCTACTTTGTTCCTAGCTATTACATTACATCATTAGCAACCATGCGTTGTCAGTTATGATATTGAGTAAAGAATACCATTTGGAGTTAAGGAGAATTGTCTTGGACATATCCTTCGTATTGAGAAGTTATGAGCACAACAAGAAGATTTCAAGGAGAAGTTCAAATGAATACTAGAGTAGTGCAACATAAGCATAGTGGAGTAACTCCAAGAGTAGATATTTGTGTAAGGGACCACCAACAAAAACATGGAGGTGAATACATGTGGTAGCCTCGGGTCTTGTGGGAGTTTGTGAATATTTTCATTAATCATTAGGTCAAAGAGGAGCATATGGAGGATTGGTTGCCTTTGTTCCTTGATTCAAGTCAAAGGTGGGGAAGTATAATCGTGCATCTCCTCATTGATCTCCCTAAGGAATTGCCTCACCTAATAGAAGATGTGTCATTTGACTAGAATATGATCCATACTTTATGGGCATTACAACATGATTCATCATCCGGGTTTGCAATTGCTTGTGGGTAAGCAATTCTAGGAAGGGTAGACTGTCATGTCCCTTTTTTCATATTAAAATAATTAATAATATTATTTAAGTTGGGCATGGTAATTTCTAATTTTAAGAGCAACTTAATAATATTATTATAGTTAAAATAAAAATAAAAAGTATTTTTAAATACTTGGTGGAAAATGTAGGACCCAAGGACCCAATTTCAAAAGGTATATCAAGGAGGTACCTATCCTCATTTGGGGATCATTCAAGTCATCCTTTGTATATTTTCAAATTTTAGCAATTTGCTCAATCTAGGGCATCCAAGGATGAAAGCCCTTGTTTCCTGTTAGTTTTAGGATCAGAAATGAAATAAGCATAAATACAACACAATAGAACAATGAACACAGCAGATACCCTGGGAAAACCCTCCTACTCGAGGGAGAAAAACCCAGCAAAATATCTCCAATATATTGAATGAATAAGAGCAGAAATCTGCTTACAAGTCTGGCCTTACTCAAGGCTGAATTAATACAATGAATAATAGCATCACTCCTTGATGCAAAGATACAAATGAATGTGATTGTCCTTGAGAATGGTCTGCTGCTACAAACTGATCTGCTGCTAAGTGCGAACTCCTTTTTGAAAGAATGCGAATTGAATATGAGAATAACTTGATGTAGAAATGAATGATCACCACCTTACATATATACCAATCTAGGTGACTTTTCATCTAGGTTGGCTCCCTTAGAAGAAAAATATAAAATAATAATTGCAATATGTAGGCTGACCTGCCTTTAATTAAGGAGAAAATATCTCCTGAAGCTACCAAACACTAACATTTCCAATCTTGGGTGATTCCATTTGGAGATACCAATTGTTTTGATTTGTGGGAGAATTGGAGTTTGATTCAGTACCACAGAGTGTTTGCTTCTGCCTTTTGGAGATTTTATGTGAGCTTCCAATGATAAGGTGATTTAGATTTGCAAGCAAATATTTGGAGGATCATTGCTGATTGATGTTCTTCTTGTTCATTTTGAGCACCATTAATGTTTGATGTTGGATTTTTTAGCTGCACCAATTTTCTGTTTCATTTTAGTCTTAATATCTACCACACAACATTGGAGGAGGGGCATTTGAGAATACAAGGAGATTGCAGCAGTTGTAATGAATTAAATCTATTAATCTTTGACACTAGGGTCTGGTGTTGTTTTAATTTATCCATTCATCAAACAACTGCAGCCCTCCACATCATCATTACTGGTTATTACAGGCTTCTACGAGTTTAATTTATTAATTTGAATTGAAAGAGGTCTAAGTGGGTATTATAGTTGATTTGAAGAATAAGTGTATTGGTTGTAATTCTATGCAGATTATAACAATAAAGCAATAAGGGTTTCAGATTGATAAATCATAGTGATTTGTAATTCTGTAATAAAACTTATTTTGGGCAGTAAATTTAGTTTGGATTTTTCTTGAAAAATGATGTAATCAAAGTAATGAATTCTGTATGTATTTGGTTGTTCATAAAATCTCAATTTGTACTATTCATAGTTGGCATTAATGTTAGACTTAATTGCTGGTTTGTTTACATAGATTTTGGGTTCAATTACTCAGAAATTACAAAAAGTCGTAATGTAATGCCCCGCCACGCAACCCTAGGGGAAGTTGCAAACTACTAAACAAATGCACAATTTTTTTTTTGTTTAATTACAAATACGTGTAAGATTACAACACAAAGCCAACAATCCCCTAAGGTTACGAGACAAAGATTATTTAAATCACAAATTAAAACAACATGCATGAAATGAAACATAACAACATTCACTTAAATAATTAAAGCACATACATTCCATACATGAGATTTTCATTTAAGACCATGAGATCCTTCATGGTTACCAATAACAAAAGTTTTACAATTACAATTACATCACTCATTTCCAGAATGAGGTAAATCAATAACATGATAGCTTAATTACAATTTCCACCTCGATAACAATGAGAGGTAAAAATAATACAAGAATGACTAACATAAAAGAACCAAGGTAGCAACTGGATTCCACGAGCTCTCCAATATGAAAGCCTCATCCACACAAGCAAGAGCCAAAAAAAAACAACGGAGTAAGGTGCACGTTCCACCCAACCAAGTGATACCCGAAGGCTCACCCCCCGTGCTAGGAGATAGTAACAAGGATTTCAGGTCAAGACCAACAACCTCTAAACATAGGCAACATGACTCAACTGAAAAAGATACAAACATGACATCACATGACATGACACAAAGGTTACAATGCTTCCAGATTTTAAGTAAATGATCACATCACGAATACAAACATATTGTTGACTTAGGAGAAGTGTCATCACAATGTCGCATGGGATATCCTGACAAGTCTTCCTAGGTCCTGGCCCCCATCTCGGGATATCCTGGTAACCTCTAACGACTCCCGGCCCCACATGCAAACCAATGCGGAATCAGTTATCTTTCGAAGGGACAAGATAACGATCTTGCCATTCTAGGCCTAACGATCTTGCCATTCCAGGCCTTCTCGTCTCATCCCAAGTCTTTACAAGCACTTGCATCCATGAGCGAGGCAAAATTAATCTTTTTAAATGTTGGTACCACCTACACTAATCAATTGGTTTAAGTTTTCACTGAATTAACTAACTTACATTGAGATCTCCTGGCACCACTTTGTGTGCCGACCCTCAATGTAAGCCACTTCTCTAAGACAACATGTGGAACTATACCACAACCAAAGGGTACTCAAGTGCAACCTAGGGATAATAAATCCCTAATCACGACATGAAGTCAACATAGCCCGTTCATGATAACCGGGTACAACACTGGACACAATTACGCACTACCCAAGGCAAACAAGGTTGACCGACATGACAACAACCCCAGAACATAGCAGACGGTTCTATCTGGAAGACTTACAAAATCTGACTCAAATTCCAACAAGAATGGACGCCCAATGACGAAAAGAGGCTTGCAAACAATATAAGGTAATCTACATTAGGATTTCGTAAATCCAATCATTCATCGCATTAGTACACTTAATCAAATTAAATAAACTATGTTCTTGCACAATCACATAAGAGTTTGACTATTCGTTTGATTCTTGTTGACGCAATACACACAATAAATTAAATAAATCTTTCTTTTGATATACAATGATTTTCCATAAACAAATTTTCAATCTATCTCTTACAAATACCTTTTCTCTTTTTTAAAATAATAATTCACATTTAAATATAAATATATATATATTTTAAATATCTATGTAATCAAATATATATACATATATAATTAATATTTAAATATAAATAATCACTTAAGCATACATTAAAATATAATATAAATATATTATAATACATATATTATATATAAATAATTTTAAATTATTATATACAACATATATATTAAAAAATATATATAAATTATATTTTAATTGATAAATTAAAACATTGATTTCCAAAATTTCATATTATATATATCAAATATAAAATATATAATATAAAATATATTATATACTTTATATTTAATAAATATAATAAATATAATATAAAAAAACGGATTTAAAAAAAAAAACGCATAAGTCAAACAGGGTTTGGGCCTCGCCCTGCCCTAACAGGGACGCAGCCACCATTGCTGGGGGCTGCGACCTGTGAGGGCAGTGACGGCGCTGCCTTCACAGGCCACCGTCCCTAGCCATGGGGGCTGCCAGGGGTTGAAACCCCCCCATACTACGCATAGCACAGGAAAAAAAAACATTTTGCCATTCGAAATGATAAAAATTTCGACTGGTAAAAAAAGATTTTGGGTAAAAACCAGAATACCAAAAAAGTCATGAATTTATTTCCTCATACAGTTTAAAAAACGAATTCACTAAAAATATATATTTTTTTATATATCTGTATATATGTATTTATACAATTGGGTATATATATATATATATACACATATATATAAAATATATATCCATAGTTTCAATTGAAAGAACTAGATACAAAATTTCTTCATACCCAGATTGGGCAAATGCTCATTCTCAGAAACAAAATAAATTATCATTGAAAACCCCTGATTTAACCTAGCTATATGAAGATTTCTCATTCTTTTTCAAATTTAAATGAAGCTCTTCTCAAACACATAGAAATTTTACAAGAGATTTTCATTTGGATTCACCATGTGTTGTTCAAACAATTTCTGTTGAAAAGCTTGATAATACCAAGTTTAATCTCTAAATTTTCACACTATCTTGAGAGTTTTTGATTCAAGATTTGAATGCAATTTCTTGATGGGTTTTTCCTTTCATTCACAGTTTTAAATCTTCTAACAATTTGAACAGCTTCTAAATCATTTTCAAAATAAAGAAATTGCACAAAATTTAAACAATAACCTTGTGTTTTCTCCAAGCTTGAAGTCTTTCAATGGAGGTTTTTCCTTTGCTTTGCAATTCAGCTTTACCAATTTTCAATCTTCTCTTCCCAATTTTTCTTCAATCCAAGCTTGCTCTCCAATTTTGCAATCTCCAAAAATTCAAAAATAAAATGAATTACCTTATGCAATTTTCTCCCCCAAATTTGTCAAACCCCTAATTTTGAACTCACCCACCAAATTTATTGCTAAAACAAGATATTTTATTTTTGCAATTTCATAAAACAATTTCCATTTCCAAGTGTAATTTGCACAATATTAATTTAAAACAAAGATCTATTTTTGCAACCCAAATGATAATTAAATTTTCTTTCTTCAACAAAATTGAATTTACCAATTTACATTAAAAATCATTTTTAATTTTATTTCAAAAAAAGAATGCAAGGCAATTTCTATTTTGATTTGATCTCAAAATTTAATAATGCTAACACAACATTTTAATTTAATTTATCAATAAATAAATCTAATCGATGATTAGATTATTTTATTGATTGAATTAAATTAACTAATTAATTAATAGTCACTCGTTTATTTATTTTGACAATGCAATTAAATAAAACAAGCACCGATTTAAATTGCAAATTTAAATACAAGGGCAAGGGGAGAAGAGACCACAAAATAACTTATCCCAACTAACAACCCGACGACACACTATGGCTAGGGTGATGTCACGACATAGAAAACCTAGCTACTATCTCCCAATCGTTTTCCATTGGACAAGGACACACTCAGACCTGTGGAACCAGGTCGAGTCAATGTCCTGTACCTGCATCCTGCACACATACGAGTGTCGAAACATGCATATATATATATATATATATATATATTAAACACACTGTGAAGAGAAAATCGCGGAATCACAGGGCGCTTGCATGCGAGTGATGTGATCCCGTCCCCTTCACCAATACAATATCACTAACCGACGCATCTAATCATCAATGATATAATCAAAGCATAAACATCAATAATTCACATACATGCTAATTTAATCCATAATATGAAATAATAATATCTGATTAAAGTGCCATCACATCAAAACATAATGTTTACAACGCTTAACAATTAGCGGTCAATAGTAATCAAGTTTATAACCAACGTGCTAACAAAGCAAAACATACATAACGAACACTGTTCGATCAAAAGAACAAAATGGAGGGGTGTTACACGTAAAATCTAGAAAATCCGTGAGTGGGACCTTACACATCATGTTAATTACCATGTAGAAAATGCTCTCTCAAAGAGATGAGAAAGATGAGAATGTTAAAATCTCATGTGAGGAAAAACTCCCCCCTAAAAGAGAGAGAAGATGAAGGATTGTGTAATCCCCTCCACACACACAAAGTGTAGTCTCTTGCGTTGATGGATGCTCGACATTGAATGTTGAAGATGATGCAGGATTGCCAAACAACATTTCCCCCATTGGAAATTAAAAAATTCAATGGTGAGTGCAAAAGATCTTGCCATTTGTAAAAGGAATGGGGGAAGAAGACACTAGATGAGGATCTCTGGAAACTACTTAAATGTCACCACATTGGTGCCAAAAGGGGTCACAATTGAATCAGGAGTCCCAGGTCTAACTAAAGAAATTTACCTTTCAAACCATGTGGAGATGGATGAAGAGCATGTATTAAAGATGTTCATTGAAGAGGAATCTGAAGCCCTGAATAGTGTCCTCCAAATTTGCAAGAAAGGATTCACAAATCAAACTTGAAAGATCTATCATGTGCTTGTTCCAATGAGTTGTCTTTAGACGACATTGATGGTTTTGTTGCATTGCAACAAGATCTAGATTGATGATCTGCCTTCCTAATTGCAATAGGATCTTTGCTTTAGAAGCCAACATTTTTGGCCAAGTTTCAAGTTTACATGTTGCTATAGTATTGTTATTGTGAAATCAACATTTCTGGGGAATAATTCTTTATCATTAGTGTAATGACCAACATCTACAGCTATAAACTTGAGTATATCCACATTGAGGAGGTGAATTCATCATCATAAGTTACACAGCTTGCAGATCTAGTGACAGTGCCATAACTCTGGAGGGTTTCTAGAAAGGGTTTGTCATCATTTATTGTCACAGCAACATTTCCAACCACTTTCCTTGGCAGTGCCATTATTTGGGAGGGCAGATCTGCCAGATCTGCCCTAACTATTGCTGTTTTTATGAGTTTCTAGGCCATATTTGGGTTTACCTGCATTGGAGGAGGTTACAACAACACTTTGGGTAAGCGACATTAACATCTTTCATCATTTGTAGACATTTTAGCGACTATTATCAGCATTTTAGAAGGCCTGGGACTACGATGCAACCTTTAATTGATTGCTCCCAACTGCCACTTGGTTTCCCTAGGTCATTTGCCTCACCATTGTTGCTGCTACAACATTTCTCTATTCAGATCCAACCAACAAACTTGTCTAATATTCACCATATAGGGCTTCTACAACTGTCCATTCATCATTTCCATTCAAAAGCAATTATTGCAAGTTTGGAACTTGCATATCAGTCATTGTAAGTTGCTCCCACACTTTGCAAATCTAATAAAAAGCATTTTGAAGGTGATTACTTGGTGTTTAATTCAAATCCATGCAAGTTTAATACCTTAGGGTTCCATTCTTGAACGTTTCTTTTTTGATTGATTATAGATTACTAATATAAAAGAGGCTTTATATCAGAGTTTCACACACTATCTTTTATCAATACATTTATGCTCTTTTCTATACTAGAGCAGCTAATACAAAAAAATGCCTTATAAACATTCATTTCCTGTTTTCTTTCTTCCCTTTCAACTACTGGGTCTGTAGTTGCCGCTTCTACATTGGGTCTCTTTGCAGGATTTCTACTTTGTATTTCTTATTGTATTTTCTCTGGAATTCCAGGTAATTTCTTTGGAACATGATGTTGTCCTCCTTGTTGAATGGCCAATGTCTCGCATGTTTTATCTCCTCTTTTTTTCATTATGGAATATGTGATGATTTCTTTTTGCCATTTTGATTCTGTTATTGCATTTTCTTGCAAGTTTTGATTTGATTTCTTTGTCTGGTCCCGTGGCTTTTGAGTACTATGGTTACATTTTTTTGTGTGATTTTGTTTGCTTGGTTTTAATTTGCAAGCAATGTTATACAGTTGATGTTACCATATACTGCAAAGAATGACTGTACTGAATGTTTTGTCAGGATTTTTTATGGCTTTTTGTTAGATACAACAACGAAAATAATAACTGAATATGCGCCAAACAGAGAGCAAACTGAAAAAATAGACTGATCTGCTCATTATTTGAGATTTATTAATATGTTAGTGTCACTGCACTGTGGATGAACAGAGACCCAGGCCTGGATTGCCGTCTTTACAACTGCTGGCTTTATCTGGTTGCGTTAGTTGAAATTCTTTGGACTAACTGGACTTCAAATTGAATCATGTCTTGTCTCTGGCATAAGCTGCTTAATTGAAGAGCATTTTATTGAGCAATGGTAGTTGTTCACTTGTTACAGTTAGTACTAAAATCTGATGGCTCAATGGCTATTGAGAACAATCCTCTTAAGGTTCTTCTCTTTTCTGATGCAGGTATGGATGGAGGGTCCAGTTAAGGACTATCCAACCATACAGCTAATACAACAAACAGTACACAGTGGGTGTAAATTGACACAAAAATAAATGGGACAATGATATCATTAATTTATAATCAGAATTACGTTCACAATCTTTCCACAAAGGCTTACAACAAAATGAGGCCTCAGTGTTCACTGGGACAATCAGTGTGCAAACTTAATTACAATCTTCTGAGTTGATATAGAATGTGATGCTCTTCAATCTGCTATCAAACTCTTCTTACTCGATGGCTCCCCTCCAGTGTAGAGTGAATGGTGCTTCTATAGTGGGTGCAAGCAACTAGAATGTTACGCATTGACCAACAAGGTGGTACAACGCTCAATGCACAATGAAATGTGTAGAAGGACCCTTCTGGGATGAATGCAGTAAGATGTACACATTATAATTCAATGCAGTCCTAATCATGAACCTCCTTGGAATCGATACATTTGTATTTATCAAGTGTTTATGTGAAGTTCAATCATTTACCTTATGGCACAATTGGGTCTTCTTTAATGATATGACATGATGGAATATGACCTAATGGAGTTTTGATAGCAATTTGGAAACTTTGGAATCAAAATGTGGTGTTGGACAATAGGATTATTATTTTGAACTTTGATGTGCTGAAAATCTGAAATAATGATTGGAATAAGAATATGCATCTGTCATAAGACTGTAAGAGTATCATGATTGGAACTTTATTTGAAAACTTGCAAAACAAAATACATAAAAGAATTTTTTTTGGGTGATGTAAGATTGCTCTTGCATTAAACACTTTGGGTTAGTGAAAAGTGAGTCCCTCACTTTGGGATGGTTTAAGGAAAACCAAAACAGTTCACCTCAGTTATAGATATCCTCAATGAGTATTCAATCAACCTTCCTTTCTATTTCACCAAATATTCTTCATACTTCTTCCAATTTTGTTGTCCAATATCTACTCAATTTCTTTTGTTTGTTGTTTTGGCATTTGTTTCTTCCATTCTATCTCCATCCTATCTTCTTCCAACTGCTCCTCATGATGCTCATGCAAATCTAAATTGTAAAATATTGATTATATATCTATACCTTTAGGTAATTCAACTTCATATATGTTTCTAAAATCAAACTTCTTAATGATCTTGCAAGGACCAAACTTCTTCATCTTCAACTCATTGTATATGCTTTGTTGAAATCTCTTGTTCCTTAGGTATACCATCACCTCATTTCCTACTTTGTACTCTTTAGTCTCCTTTTTGTGTCAGACCTCTCCTTATACTTAGAAGTCATTTTCTAACTGTTTTCATACTTCATGTGATGTCTTTATATGATCTGTTAATTCCTTTGCTTCTGCACTTCTTTTCTCTTCATTTTTGAGGTCTCTCAATTCTAATACATTCCTTGGATTATTGCTATACATTATTTCAAATGATATTCTTCACGTACCCCTGTTTATCAAATAATTGTAAGAGAACTCAAATTTCACAAGTCATAATCTCTTGTTAATCATTTCAACAAGTTAACTAGACTTCTATTCACCACTTTTGTTTGTACATTTTTCTGAGTGATATGGTGAATTGAACTTCAACTGTGTCTTCAACTTCTTCCACAATTTCTCCAAGAGTAACCAACAAATTTTATATATGTTAGAAATTATATTTCTTTTGCAGTCTATGCAATCTCACAATCTTCTTGAAAAATGGAATAGTTGCATGTACCACATCAATTTGTCTTTTTACATGCTTTGAGGATTGTGTCTTAGAAAATCTATCAACTACCATAAAAGAAGAATCATGATCTCTTTATGTTCTAGGAAAACCCAATGCAAATCCATACTGATACCCTCCCAAGGTCTCTTTGGAATTGGCAATAATTTATACAATTCAACATTTTGACGGCTACCTTTTGCAACTTGACAAATTCTACAATTCTGAACATACTTTTTAACATTCTTATACATTTGTGGCCAAAACTAATTCACTTATCTATGCCATTGTTTTATTCACTCCAAAATTTTCCTGCTAATTCACCTCTATGTGGCTTCTTTATTAGATTCTCTCTCATTGAACTTCTAAGAATACATAAGTGACTTCTCTTGAGCAACAAACATGTCATTCTAAATCAAATAATCAAGTCAATTACTTTTATCCATACTTATAGGCTCCTTACATGCTTTTCATGCCTCAACAAAATCAACATCATATTCATATGAATGCTTCATCTCTTCAAATCCAACTACGTCAACCCTCATTTCAGTTAGTAAATTCTATTTCCTACTTAATGCATTTGCAACTTTGTTTGACTTTCCACTCATATGCTTCAATTTAAAACGATAGCTTTGCATAAGTTCAACCCATCTTATGTCTTTGGTTCAGCTTGCCTTTGTGGTTTAAATACCATAATGATTGGTGATTTGAATACAACACAAACTCCTTAGGCAACAAAAAATGTATCCACTTCTTCAATGTTTGAATTTTGGGATAAAATTCCTAATCATATACCAAATGCCTCTTCCTTTCATCATTCAACTATTTGTGAAGTATGTTATTGGTCCACCTTTCTGACTTAACATTGCTTCTATTGCAATACCACTTGCATCACGAACAACCTGGAATTCTTTATCAAAGTCTCTAGCAATGCTAACACTAGTTGCTGTATAACCTTCTTCAATAACTTAAAGTTTCTGTCTGCTCTTGTAATCCACTTAAATTTTCTTGTCTCCTCACATAGTCTAAGTTATTGTCACAAAAATGCCACTGAACTTTTTAATGAATTTCCTATAAAAGCTAGCCAATCCATGAAAATTTTGCCTCTACAACATTCTCTAGTTTAGGCCAATCAATGATTATTTAGACTTTTTTGGGGTCCATCTTCAAACCATATGTTAAGATTACAAATCCCAAATATACCAAATATTGTCTTCAAAAAAATACATTTCTTTGATATTGATCAACAGCTTCCTTTTCTCAGTCTCTACAATACTAATTTGATATGTTTTAGATGTTCTCCTTTAGTCTTATTGAAAATACAAAACGTCATTCATAAAAACAATCACAATCTTACCCAATTGTAACTTCAATACTGTATTCATCAATCTCACAAAATGTGTTAGGTGTGTTAAGTCAACCCAATGAGCATAACCAACCATCATATAATCCTTTTTTCTCTTTGAATGCTGTCTTCCATTCATCCCCTCCACTAATTCCAACGGTGAGAAGTTAGAACCCCTCTTCAAATCTATGTTGTTGAAGTAATCTTTCTTTGCTCAAATAGTCCATCAAATCGTCCATCCTTGGCAATGGGAATCTATACTTAATAGTTAATTCTTATCTTATTCCGATCTCTCCCCCTTCTGTCTTTAGCTCTTTTCCTCCTTTCTTGTCCTTTGTTTTTCAGTCCTCTTATCACCTTCTCCTCCCTATCTCCTTTTAAAGGTTAAGTCTGCTATCTAAACCATAACTCTCCTCTTCCTAATGATGGATCATTGAGTGTGATCTGAAACATCAATAGAAAAATATGCACAGTTGAATTTGAAAGCACCCTTACATAACTTCATGGACCATGGAAAACTCAAGCCAACTATCTTGTTTATTGTTTTCAAATCTAAATACATTCTCCACTCACCTCTTTTTTCAATGCTAGTACTATTGTTAACACACATTGACTCAATTTTTCTGATCAAACCTTTCTTCAACAATTTTTGCACTTATCTGTTTATTTCTTAATTCTTTGTTGGTACCATTCTGTGTGCAATTTTATTCAGCAAACTTTCTCTTGGAATTAACTCCCTATGAAGACTGATACTCCTCATTGGGGGTAATCCATTCGACATATTGTTTGAGATTATGTCAGCAATTTGAAATTTTTGTCTGCAACTCCTTTCCTTCATCTGCGTTACCACATACTCTAGGAATCAAAGCAAAAGTTAATTATTCAGGGTTCAGGCCATCTAAGAACTTTCTACCATCCACCAAACAAATTTTGGCATTCCACATACTTGACTATTCTTTTCTTTCAATAGAGTTGGAATATGTTTTCACCATCTTTCATCACAATGCAAGTCTTTTTTCAACCATCATGTTTAGCTTTCCCATCATACTACCATAGTCTTCCTAGCAACAATGGCATACATCCATCGACATAACATCATATAATACTTCATTTGATATGCCCCTGTTTTGAACTTGACATTGCTCACGCACCAACAGCTTTATGCTCTTTTTGTAACCTTGAAATTCTAGACTTTGCTGTTCTATCATTTTCAGCTTCAACTTATCAGCCATTTCATTTGTCATTAGATTATCTAAACATCAATGATAATTTTACAATACCTACCACTATCAACGACAATTTTACAATACCACTAGCTGGTTCTCTTTCGTTTTCAATGCAAATTGGTATGCTTCTTTAACTGTTAGCAATCTTACCATGTTCAATTGTTCTTGAATAAATCTTCTCAATTCATTTATGTATCTTGCCACCATTTCTTGATCAACTTCACCATGTCCAACCCTAATCATCATTCTATATAATTCCAATATAATCTCACATTCTGCTATTTCTGCCTCAAATCTTGTAATTTTTTCAATAGTTCTAACTAATAATTTGTAGCTATCCCGTATCGATTGACTTTTCGACCATTTCTCTATCTTTTTCTTATCTTTCTTATTTCTTTCCAATTGTACCTCTCTCCACCATATTGCAGCATGACCTTTCAATTTTGTCTTAGCAAATCTAACCCTTCCAGGATATGAAATTTCCTCATACTCAAATTATTCTTTTAGATCATTTATCTAATCAGTCAATCCTTTTGGATTCAAATTGCCAAAATAACTAACATTAACAATTTTAAGTCTTACCAAATTTTGAAATAGCTCTCAACACCTTTACTTGATTTCTATCTTCTTGCTCTTTCACAGTTGGTTCAATAGCTGGTTCATTCTTTGTACTATTCTTTTTCTTTCATTTTCTTTCTCATCACTCTCATCATATCTAGGGTTATGACCTCTTTCTTTTATCCTCTTTAACAACATCCAATCAGATTTAAACATTCCTCATCATTTCAAACATTTCTTCTATCCATCTAGCAATATTTATTGACACCTTGGCCTCTACCCACTCTTTCTTAAGGCATCTTGACTTTCAGATCTGATGCAAATCGCCTCAGGTTAGCTGTAAGGGCTTACAATAGAATGAGGTGTTAGCCTTCATGGGGACAATCAGTATGCGATCTCAATTACATTCTTTTGAGCTGATATACAATATGACACTCTTCAATTTACTATTAGACTCTCTTCTTACTTAATTGCTCCCTTCCAATGTAGAGTGAATGGTGCTTTTATAGGTGGTGCAAGAAAATAGAATGTTTTGCACTGACCAACAAGGTGGAACAATGCTCAATGCACAATGAAACATGGAGAAGGACCCACCTGGGATGAATGCGATAAGATGTAAGCATTATGACTCAACATGGTCTTAGTCACGAATTTCCCTAGAACCAATACACTTGGATTTGTCTTCAAATGTTGGTGTAAAGTTGGAGTCTTCCTTAAATAATTTGAGGAATCACATTGCATTAAGCAAAGGGAAAAGTAAAACCCTTAGTAATGATGTGGCATGATGGAATGTGACCTCTTGAAGTGCTAATATCAATTTGGAAGCTTTGAGATCAAAATGTGGTGCCACAGTAAAATTACTGTCTGGAACTCTCATTTGCTGAAATGGTGATTGGAACAAGAATATGTTTTAGCAGCATGAATTGTGTCTTGTGGTAAGAGTATGATGGC
The DNA here is from genome assembly GCA_007258455.2 of Sequoia sempervirens. Classification (NCBI taxonomy): domain Eukaryota; kingdom Viridiplantae; phylum Streptophyta; class Pinopsida; order Cupressales; family Cupressaceae; genus Sequoia; species Sequoia sempervirens. The sequence continues at coordinate 29,976 of VDFB02023127.1, forward strand.
TGAAACTTTATTTCAAAATCTACAAAACAAAACAAATATAAAAGAAAATATTTTTGGTGATGCAAGATTTCTTACACCTTCGATGCTCTTGTATCATTTTTCAAAGCTACTATTTTATCCTTCAATATGTAAGGAGGGCTTCCATCAGGTCATAGGTAGTCTAGGGTGAATCCTGCATGAATTTCTCAATCTATCAAGCTGTATGAAACCCATTTGTTTTATATTCCTAACAACATAATATTTGGTAACATTTATATTTGTGTATTCATGTTCTACAGAAGTTACATAAGAGAACCACTTACCATCATAATTCTTGTATATCTTTGATTGTTCACTCCAGGAGGTTTTCTTTCTAAATGTCTTGTTCATCCTTTCCTCTCGTGGTTTTTGCAACTGCCTTCATTTTATTGTTTATTCAGTTAGTAAAATTTTATGGTAAATGATAAAGAGGAAAAACCTTGAGTCAACACACTTTCTTACTTGCTTTTTGAAGCTTGATGACGTCTTACTGGAGAGAACCTTGGATTTGCTGCGGTATAATAGTGGGTACATGGCAATGCTGTTCCATGCTTCATGGTGTCCATTTTCGAAGACGTGTCGATCCTTGTTTGATATTCTATCGTCATTATTTCCCAACATACATCACGTGGCCATTGAGGAGTCAGATGTTATGCCTAGGTAAGGAATGATTCATTTTTTGGCTCTGGAATAATTTCAAATTTTTTCTGATTTTCCAGAGGATTTGGGGCTGCGCTTTCAGTCAAAAGTAATCTGCATTGCAATAATTTTGTATATTTTCCATTGGGTATTTTGTCATTGTTTTTTGTTTATAAATTATTTTTAATTTCTCTGAACTATTTTGCATTCTCAGTGTGCTTTCAAGGAATGGAGTTCACAGTTTCCCATCCCTGTTTCTCCAGAACCAGACATCAAGGGTGCACTATCATGGATCGAGAGATCTTAAGTCCCTTGTGCTTTTCTATAAAGAGATTACAGGTATATCAAATTTCTGACATCATGCCAAAATCACAATTTTATGAAGTTTGTCTACCAAATTGTAGTTTTTCCATCTGCAGGTATTGAGCCCATCAATTCGGACTATCTGGCAAAGGATTATAGAAGTAGCTTCAGTAGCCATTTTGGTGATGATTATGTTCAAAGCAAAGAATACGCTCTTCAGCAAGAGCCTTATTTGATATTTGCAATGCTTTTTCTCACCATCAGAGTTCTTGTTTATCTCTTCCCAAAAGTCTTAATACGGATCAAACATTACCAGTTTGAGGACTTTTGGCATCTAAACTTGGCTCGCTTGGGTGAAAATGCATCACCTTTCTTAAAGCATGCCCTGCACATGATCGATCTAAATAGAATTTGGAGTCGTTTAAAGCTCTCTAAGACGAGAAACTTCCAAGAAGGTGCTAAAAATGCAAGAGTATGGGCCTCATCATTGGCCTCTGTTTCTCTTGGTAAAGGGTCGGTCAATAGACCTGGTTCTAGCAGTGAATCTCGATAAGATACATGATCAGATGTTAGATATTTTATAATGAAACATAAAGACAGACAAAAAAGGTGGATTTATTTCAGTACCTAAAAAATGCTCTTTGAATGAAGTATCTATAGAACTGGACATGAGAATCTTTAGTTTCTTTCAGATAATCACAGATTCAAGTGTCTCTGTAAATTAGAGACCCGCTTCAAGTAAGAACTTGGAAGTCCATCATTAATGTTCATATGAGATTCTGATGCCAAGAATTATTGCTGTTTCTAACTGCAATCATTAGATTGATCTGCAAGAACTTTTAATGATTGCTTCCTGTGCATTGCATCTGGAATCTCTTTCTCAGAGTATTCAGGTATGCACGTGTTTTTGCCATAGTTAAAATCCTGTGCTCTTGTTTCCAGTTGTTAAATTCAGTTTGTCTGAACAATTTAAACATGTCAGTACGTCCATTACAACTATTGTATTAATCTCATTTTCTCAACAATATAGGCACACGGCAATTCTGCATGGAGATTGTCATGTCAGATGAGTTCAATGGAGATTGTATATTTATTCACTTCTCTAACCATTTAATTTTCTGTTTGTGATTGGTTGTGATCTGGTTGAAGTTGAATGTGCTTTGGAGGCAGTATATTGAGTCAATCAAGAACAAGCCCACTATCATTTATATTTTGCAGTCTCTTTTCTAATGATGGGGTTACTTGATTTGTAGTTCGGTAGATCTTGGTGATATTTGGTTTGTCTCATGGTGTGGGTTGCTTTTGATCATTATAAAACTGTCAAGCGAGACAACTTTGTTATGCTGGACATTTAAACAAAATTATACTAACAGCGTTTGGATTTTTCATGGATCAATTTATCTTTAGTAACATGTTATAATGTCTAGTCTATCCAATGGATTGGCAAATTGCCTAAAGTTGAGAGGTTTTTATCTTTTAGCCGTATCTTCCTTCACAATATTAGATATGAGGAGCTCAAAATTTTGTTCTAATTATTGGTCCCAAAACTAAAAATATAGTGTACAAGACTTTGTTTTGGTGCTTTCAAGATTCCATTACAGAGTTTTCATTTGATTTGATCAGAGGATTCATTTTGGATACTATCTTGGCAGGTAAGTCTGTTTTATTATTTTTGAAATTCATTTTGGATACCATCTTGGAGTTAAATTTGTTTTATTATTTTTCCAAATTTTCATTTGATTTAATTAGAGGATTCATTTTGGACACTATCTTGGTAGGGAAGTTTGTTTTATTGTTTTTTACAAACCAGTTTCACTTTGGAATTGTATTTTTACGACCAATACATACAGGCTCGGCCCTTGGCTCGTGTATTGGAACTTTTGCATTTTAAAATTGAACAAGACACACCTTTGGCTCATGGTTCTTATTTGCATTTGATAATTTTTTTTATCTGAAGTTACCTAGGTTGAAGAGAACCGAGACCTAGATAAATGCATTGGGTTTTGGTATTCACAATGTCTTTAAGGCCATGGAAACTTTCTGACATAACGTGATCTTTTCGTGACCATTGAATTGATTAACTATGTAATAAAAGAGAGTAAGGTCAATCAGAGTATCTAGAGCATCTGCATTTATTTTACCTTAAAAAGTAGTGATATCTAGAATGCACTGTACCTTAAAAAAGTGTTTGGCCTCCCAAGCGATCTATTTGGTTGATAGGTTGGAAGGGGATTAAACATGTTGGAGTGGAGAAAACTGATCATTGATTCCACACAATATTACTCAAATTCATCCACCATTGCAAAGCTTTTTCTATAGTTGTCTAAAAAATCTCTGAATTTGGCATCTTCCATTTAGATTATTTACCTTTTGCTAATAATCATGAAAGGAGATACAATGAATAGTCACAAATCTTGAGGACAAGCGTACTGTACTCAAACCTCATGTGAGTGGGAATGCGAACTTGAGAGAAGAATTTCAGATGATAAACTCTAGGACTAGGATGCAAAGAAAGATATTTTTTCTTTAATGCCATTGATATGGAGCTTAGGTAAGCCCAAGGAAAAACACACTTAACGATTGAGTAGAAAAGGTTTCACAAATTGACACTCAAAGAGGGTGAAGAACAAGAAGACACTGTGCTAGAATTGTGAGTCGCAAGATTGTATTATGCGAAAAAAATATAGATGACAAAAGAGAGGTCATTTATATGCCACATGATGCCTACCTATTCTACCTTTTGACTAACTTATGATCAACATATCAAAGAATAGTTGTAGTATGTTAATACACAATGGAAGATGAAGGGATTTCTTGAAAATTACAAGAAACATAACTCTCACTTCTCAAATTGTGTGCTTTATTTTGTGTTTTTGAAAATGTAATAGAAAACTATGCACAACACTGACACTATTAGGACTATGGGACATGAATGGAGAGGATTTAGATTGTGACATTCAAAACACATATTAAGAATAAGAAGATAACATGCTCGACTTGTGAGTTGCAAGATTGTATTATGCAAAAAAAAAAACAATTATACCTAACTAGAGAGGCCATATGCTTATCATAGGATGCCTATCTATGCTTTTTTTTGTGTGACTAACTTATGATCAACATATCAAATAATTAGTAGATGATAGAAAATGAAATGATGTCTTGAAGTTTGGAAAATCACTGCATGAGTTTCATGAGCGCTTGTGTGGTATCTACTTTGTTAGGGTTAGCATTTTTGGATTTAAAGAGTGGACCACTAGTAGCTGGATTAGCTCCTAAATTTGGCAAGAGGTGATTGGAAGTATTTGAATTAAATACAAGTGGAGTTGGCATGATGGTTTAATGTAAATGGTTGTGGGACCGATATTATTAACCGAATGGGTTATGTTAAGAATACTGGTTGGAGTTTTGTAGGAGGGGTGAGGGGGATTTTGTGATTTTGGTGATTTTCTTAGGATTTGATGGCCTTATTTTTCTTGATTGGATTTTTTTTATGTACCAATATCATAATTACTAGTGCTACCAAGTTCTTTGACTTCTTTTAGTATTTGGTTTCGTTTATGTTGCATATATGGGACAAGTTATATTGAAGTTGAGTAAAATCAGTTCAATCGGTGTTAAGTCCAATACCATTGGTGCAAATGAATCCCATTGTAGGAATTAGGATGCAATACTTATATTAAAGAGTAAATTTTGAAAAAAAATATAGTAAAATATGTTGGATTTCTAGGTTTTTTTTTAAAAAAAAAAACCAAAGAAATAAGTAAAGGGAAAGTGAAAAGGACTCAACCAAAGGGAGGGTGTGATTTTTATCACTATCACCAATTATGCATACACTAATATGTGGTATTCATTAGATCGACCTTTTCATAGGGAAAGGTAGGTGGCCTCTCTTGGACACACTTAAAATGATACTATGGAAGACAATAAGATATTGGATATATAAACAAAACAATATAAGTGAAAATAAGGATGGTAATATGGAAATGATATTAAGGAAGCAAACAAATAATATAGTAAAACGAACCTACAATGTAACTAAGCAGTGATAAATAGAATTGTTGGGTGAAAATATATATTTATTTAGAGTTGACTTGTTGACACATTAAACTCATCCCTCTCTGAAGCACTTGTGGAGGAATAGTTATAAGTTAATATGGATGGAAGAAACTCTTTTAGAACATAACAAGGGGATTGCAAGACTTCGTGTACGTTGTTTGTGGATGCCTTATTCTTGAATCACCAAGGTTCTATTGTTGAATCTTTCCTTAACCTAGAATCTTTACATTCCATATGTTTTCTTTCATATTGTTAGTGCATATAATGTAAGATCATGTATTTTCATTTTCAGAATCATAATGGAAATCCCATACATTGGGTGCAATCCCTAAAAATATCATTTCCATTGACCTAAAATCACAAGGAAGAAAAAATTGTGCATTATTTAGTATGCCTAAGTGTATAACACAACTATCTTTGGTGCTTCATAAATAAGAAGAAATTGTGCATAAGGAGGCTCTTGCTAGGAAGAAGTTAAAGACACTAACATGAGATAATTTTAGTGGATCCATTATACAAGGTGTTCTTCATAGAAAAAATGTTGGCATTGGTAAAGCAACACAAATTAGAGCATCATGGAAAAATTGAGCGGATACCTAAGACTCTCAGATAGTTGAAGTGATTGGATATAGTTTGAATGCACATGAATATACATTTGTGAATGGTGCTTTTGGTAGCTGCATTTTGGAGTTCATAGTCTCCACTTATTGTTTAGTTGAGAAACTTGCATGATGAGAATCGCTGGTGTAGTCACGATAGGAGGGTTCCAGAAGGAACAACCCGAACCGTGCAATAATGAGTCAACACAATGGAAATAACACAACAAATTGATATGCAAACATGAAATCTCATTGAATTGATAACCATACATGCAACATATGCCTCACGGGCGAGTATCCAGGGCTCACAGGCCTACCACAAGGGCTTTCAACAATACAATTGGCCAATAGGCCTTATTACATGGTCTTGAAGGATTTATGTGAAACTATAATGGATCTGAATCTTATCCTAAAACTATTGATATGAATGTGTCCTAATTGATTACAAATGCTCATAAATATGCTTCTCAAGCTCTAGTATAGGTCCGTGTCAGCCACAAGGGTTAATAATCCGATGAATTATCATACATGAAGGTCAGCCTTAAAATATGAAAAGATAACTCCATGCGAAAGATGTAACTTGTGAATCTCCAAGATAGGTCCCAATGAACCCAAGATGCTTGTATGATGTTCCATTAGGCTCTGCATGATCTGGAATAGGTCCGCATTAAGAAATCTGGACTAGGTCAGCCACAAATGCTTTGACATGTAAACACAGTGAAATTCTAAGACTGATAACTTTTGGTAGGCAAATGCAAATGATGTGAAATCAGGATACGTGATAGGTGTCGATGTGTAGATGCTCTATCCTCCTCTGCGAGCTGAGAAACAATGATGCGATAAAATGTGGAATGAACTACTGAAACTGCTACTGAGTGCAATGCAAGAAAATAATTGTTTTTGGTTGATACAATATTGCTTTACAACTAGGGATGCTCCTACATCAGACACCTGGTGTTGGAAGAAAAGTGAGTCCCTCACTTTCCAAGGCTAAGAGGAAAACCAAGACGACCCACCTCAGCTTGAGAAATCGATGATGAATCCTCCATTGGTCTGCCTTTCCACTTCACAAGATATTCTTTGTGCTGCTTGTTCCTGGCGCTCCTTTCGGTTCTGGTATCCAAAATTTGCTCAATCTCCTCTGGTTCCTAATGTGGTAATTGCTCCTTCAAAACCACTTTATCACGATTGCCACTTGACTGTCCTTCATGAAACTCATATATGCTTGCAATATTGAAAATAGGTAATATACCCAATGTCTCTGGTAAGTCCACTTCATATGCATTTCCAGAATCAAACTTCCTTAGTATCGTACACGGTCCAAACTTACTCATCTTCAACTTATTGTATGTACCAACTGGAAATCTCTCCTTCCTCAAATATACCATTATTTAATCTCCAACGACAAATTCCTTATGCCTCTGGTGCTCATCTTTCTCCTTATATTGACTGTTCATGTCCACCAAATGCTTTTGGACTTGATTATGCAATGTCTCCATGAAGTATGCAAACTCTTCTACCTTCGCACTCCTTTTATTCTCCATATTGATGTCCCTTAACTTTGCAACTCATTTAGGATTTACTCTGGTAACAATTTGAAATAGTATCTTCCCTATACTTCGGTTCACTGAATTATTATATGCAAACTCTGCCTGTGGTAAAACTGGATCCCAACTTCCTGCCTTATCTCCAACCAAACATCTCAACAAGTTACCTAAACTTTTGTTCACTACCTCTGTCTATCCATCTATCTATGGGTGATATGCTGAGTTGAACTTCAAATCTGTCTTCATCTTCTTCCATAATGTCCTCCAAAAGTATCCAATGAACTTGGTGTCTCTGTATGAAACAATGCTCTTAGGTAATCCATGCAATCTCACAATCTCCTTGAAAAATAAGTCAACAACATGCACAACATCATTAGTCTTCTTACAAGGAATAAAATGTGCCATTTTAGAAAATATGTCCACTACTACCATAATAGAATCATAACCTCTCTGTGTTCTTGGCAATCCCAATATGAAATCCATGGTCAAATCTTCCCAAGGTCTCTCTGGTATTGTCAAAGGCTTGTACAATCCTGTATTCTGACTACTTCCTTTTGCAACTTGACAAATTCTACAACTTTGAACATACTTCCTTACATCCTTATATATCTGCAGCCAAAAATAATGTTCGCTCACCAAAGCTACCATCTTATCCACTCCAAAATGTCCTGCTAAACCTCCACTATACTTTTCCTTAATCAAATTCTCCCTCATTGAACTCCTTGGAATACAAAACTGATTTCCCTTGAATAACATACCTTCTTGAATAAAATAGTCCAACCATTGGTTCCAGTCTGTCACTACTAGTTCTTTACATGCTCTCCATGCTTTAGGAAAATCTACATCACCTTCATACATGTGCTTCAATTCTTCAAATCCCAATACTTCCACTCTCATCTCTGTCAATAAATTCCTCCTATTTAATGCATTTGTAACCTTGTTTGACTTGCCACTCTGCTTCTACACAAATGTATAACTTTGTAAAAACTCAACCCACCTCATATGTCTTTGATTCAACTTTCCTTGACTGTTCAGATATTGCAAAGCTTGATGATCTGTATACAACACAAATTATTTAGGCAACAAATAATTTCTTCACTTCTTCAAGGCTTGAATTATGGCATAGAATTCCTAATCATAAACTGAGTATCTGCTTTTGGCATCATTCAACTTCTCACTGAAATAAGCTATATAGGTCTTCCTTCTTGACTCAATACTGCTCCAATTGCATTTCAATTTGCATCACAACCAACTTGAAATACTTTGTCAAAATCCGGTAATGCTAACATTGGCTGCTTTGTCAACTTTTGCTTCAACAATTCAAAACTCTTTTGTGCTCCAGATTTCCATTGAATGTCCTTATCTCCTCTCATTGTCTTTGTCATGGGGTTACAAACACTACTAGAATTCCTGATAAACTTCTGGTAGAAACTAGCTAATCCATGGAATGATCTTACTTCTCCAATGTTTACCGGTGTAGGCCAATCTACAATTGCTCTTTCTTTCTCAGGGTCCATATTCAATCCTTCAACAAAAATAACAAATCCAAGGTATACCAATTCTATCTTCATGAAGCTACATTTCTTGACATTGATCAACTTCTCTTCTCTCAACCTTTGTAATACTTATCAAATGTGCCACAAATGTTCTTCTGTAGTCTTACTAAAAATCAAAATATCATCCAAGTAAATAATGACAAACTCACCCAAGAATTTCTTCAATACCTCATTCATCAATCTCATGAAAGTGCTTGGTGCATTGGTCAATCCAAAAGGCATCACTAACCACTCATACAATCCTTCATTAGTCTTAAATACAGTCTTCCATTCATCTCCTTCTTTGATTCTGATCTGATTATATCCACTCTTGAGATCAATCTTTGTAAAATACTTTGCTCCGCTTAAATAGTCCATAATGTCATCCATCCTTGGCAATGAGAATCTATACTTTACAATGATTTTATTGATTGCTCTTGAATCTATACACATTCTCCACTTTCCATCCTTAGGTGCAAGTACAGTAGGTACCGCACATGGACTCAAACTTTCTCTGATCAATCCTTTTTTCAACAGCTCTTGTATATGCTGGTGTTATTCTATGTGCTGCCTATTTGGAAAACTTGCTCCCGATATAAGATCTATATGATGATTGATACTCTAGATTGGCACGAGTCCCTATGGTGCATTCTCTGACATGATATCTTCATACTCTGTCAACAATCTAGATAATTCTTCTCCTTTTGTGGTGGGATTTTCCACCCTCAGATTAGCACCAATCCTTTGAATCAATTCATAACACAGGTTCTCATGCCTCAATCCATCAAGAAATTTCCTTCTATCTACCAAACATGGTATGGCAGTGCCACAAAATTCGGTTTTCTCCTCTTCTTCCAAAGGTATCGACTTGATTTTATTTCCATGTGATAGTATAAGTATTTCTTCTTCCATCATGAATTGCTTTCTTATCATATTGCCATGGTCTTTCTAATAGTAAATGACATGCATCCATAGGAATAATGTCACACAATACTTCATCCCTATATGATCCAATATGAAATTTCACCAAACATTTTTCATTCACCAATATCTTATGCTCATCTTGAATCCATGCTTTCGTATAGGGGTTCAGATGTTTTGATCTCTTCAAATTCAACTTGGTCACCATCTCCTCTGAAACTAGATTATCAGTACTACCAAGTTATCAATGATAACTTTACATACCTTTCCTTTGAACTTACATATGGTTCTGAATAGACTCTTTCTTTGTAGTGGTTCTTCAATCACTTCTTCATGTATCAAAGCTCTCCTCATCACCAATGATTCACCTTTCTCTGGTTTCCCAACTAAATTAGGGGATCCAACAGGTTCTTCATCCACATAAGCTACTCTTTCGGTATGCTCATATTTCTTTCCAGTACTTCCTTGATGACACTCAAATGCTCTATGTCCTTCACCTCCACATTTGAAACAGGTTCCTCTAAATGGTCTTCTCTCAAATCTTCCTTCATCTCTTTGGAACCCATCGTTGCGGTAAGAGTTATGGTCTCCTCTATCACTGTAGTAGAAATTTTGATCTTCTCTTCCTTTGTGGTATGATTTAGCATCCTTTTCTTCGCTCCAATAGGGTTTTGGATCTTTGTTTTGCTCCACATAGGGTCTTCTTTCTCCAGAATGGGATCCACTATTTTGGAATCTTCCTCTTGCACTCCTTTGTCTTTTTTCAAACTTCTTGTTCAACTTCTCTTCAACCTTCAATGCAAACTGGTATGCTTCTTCAATAGATGTTATCTTTACCAGGCTCAATTCTTCTTGAATGTTTGTTCTCAATCCATTGATATATCTGGAAACATTTTCTTTGCTTGCTTCACTATGACTGGTTCTGATTATCATCTTGTAGAATTCTTCAGTATACTCTTTCACAGATCTTTCTTTTCATCTCAGGTTCTGCAATCTTTTCAACAATTCAAGTTCATAATCGTCTGGTATGAATTGATTCATCAACTTTGTCACCATTTTGTCACATTTGATGATTATTTCTTTGCCTCTTCTTTTTCGATCCAATTGAACTTCTTTCCACCATAATGTATCATGAACTTTCCACTTTGTTTTCACAAATATGACTCTTTTTATCTTCAATTTCTTCATATTCGAAGTATTCTTCCATCTCATTGATCTAATCAATCAATTCTTCAGGGTTCAAATTTCCTGCGTAATTTTGAATTTCAACTCTAGGTCGCTTGCCAATCTTTAAGATCGCTTTCAACATCTTTACTTGATCTAATTCATCTTCTTCTTCATCTAGGGTTTCTACCATTTGATTCGCATGTTCTTCATCATCACTTTCATCATTCTGCCTAGGGTTTAGGCCTCGCCTTCGGTCTTCTTCAACAACATCTAACCTAACTCGTATCTTACACATCATTTCCAACATTTCATCCATTCTTCCAACAACGTTCGCCATAGCAGGCGCTCTCCTTAGCCACATATTTCCCCTCGAATCGGTGCAATTGCCTCAATTCGATGATTTGGCTACAAGGGTTTCAACTACCTCACAATCAACGAGCAGTTGAAAACAAATGCAATTTGCCTCAATTCAGCGATCTGTTCACCTCAAGGAATGCCTTCAACAATTGAGAACTCGCTTTGATACCACTTGGTGTAGTCACGATAGGAGGGTTCTAGAAGGAACAGTCTGAACCGTGCAACAATGAGTCAACACAACATAAATAACACAACAAATTGATATGCGGACATGAAATCTCATTGAATTGATAACCATATATGCAACATATGCCTCACGGGCGAGTATCCAGGGCTCATAGGCCTGCCACAAGGGCTTTCAACAATACAATTGGCCAATAGGCCTTATTACATGCCCCCGAAGGGTTTATGCGAAAATGTAATGGATCTAAATCTTATCCTAAAAATAGTGATCTGAATGTGTCCTAAATGATTTCAAATTCTTATCAATATGCTTCTCAAGCTCTAGTATAGGTCTGCGTCAGCCACACGGGTTAATAACTCAATGAATGATCATACATGAATGTTGACCTTAAAATATGAAAAGATAACTCCACGCAAAATATGTAACTTGTGAATCTCCAAGATAGGTCCCAATGAACCCAAGATGCTTGTATGATGTTCCATTAGGCTCCACACGATCTAGTATAGGTCTGCGCTAAGAAATTTGGACTAGGTCGACCCCAAATGCTCTGACAGGTAAACACAGTGAAATGTTGAGAGCGATAACTTTTGGTAGGCAAATGAAAATGATGTGAAATCTGGATATGTGATAGATGTCAATGTGTAGATGCTATATCTTGCTCTGTGAGTTGAGAAACAATGATGCAGTAAAATGTGGAATGAACTATTGAAACTGCTACTGAATGCAATGCAAAAAAACTATTTTTGGTTGATATAAGATTGCTTTACAACTAGAGATGCTCCTGCATCAATAGCCCTAACCCCAAAGGGAAGGGTATAAATATTGGCCATGAGAATGCTCTCAAGTATGTGCTTGAGATTCCTCCCTCCCCCAAGAACCCTAAGTTTCTTCTTAGGAATGTTAAATGTAGAAGCAAACCCTCCAAGGTCTGTGAAGATATTCCTAAGGCTGTTAAGGGAACTCATTTTGAAGTTGTGACTGAAAGTTAAGAGAATGGCTGATATAAGTCTTGACCCTTCCTCACTTTGGCATGATGTAGAAGAATGAAAAATGTAGAAAATGTAAATTTAAGTGTAGTTTGGCTGCTGGTACTCCCATAAATGATGGCCCTAAAAAGAGGCCAGTAGAGAAAGTTAATGTGGCTAGAAAATTTTCTTGCCTTGTCCACTAACTTATCTCTAAAAAATGATCCCCTTGTAATGATTTCATTTTAGAGGGTTCCAACAAGGAGGATGTTGTTCATTATGAGCCTACAAACCTTGAGATGGTAGCCTCAAACTTCAATGATAATTTGAATACTAGTTGACATTCACATAGTCACTGGGCTTGAAATGAAGAAAGACTCCCTTGCTCCTATCGATGAGAGGGAGGAGACTCAACATAAAAGAGCCAAGCTAATTGTGAAGCATCCTGACCAAAAGCAAAAGAAATAGGAGAATAAGGCCCCTGAAAAGCAAGAAGAAAATCAAACCAAGCTTGCAGATAGAGATAACAACATGAATGAATTCAACGAGATTAATGCCAAACATTATGCTTGAACCATTTATTATATTAATCACAAATATATAAATGTTCTACAAGCTAGTGTAGTCTCTTTGAAAAGAAATTTCAGTGAGCTAGAGTGTTTTGTCAACAATGTTTTGAATTTGAGTAAACAATGCTTGAAATGTACAACCTCAACTATGAAAATCCTTGAGTTGAATAGGGCCAATTCGAAGAAGATTGCTACTATTGTTAATGCGTTGATGATATTAATTCTTTATATGACAATTTGAAGAAGAGGAAATGATGTCCAATCTATTGGGAATGGGTTGCTCTCCTTATTAGCTATTGTTCTTGGTGCCCTATGGTCAGTGCCAATTCTCTTTGTTGTGGATTTGTTAGTTTTTTGAGTGTTTTGTTGTTAGTGTTTTATTGTGTGGCCTCCTTATGGGGACCCAATTTTCCTTCGTCGTTTGGCTTTTGTAAGGGTGGGAACCCTTGTTATCCCTTTAATGTAATAAAAGACTAGACCAATTAGGTGTCTTATAAGTGGTTCCCAAGTGATGCACTCATAAAATGGAAACCCAATACCCCAATCATAAGGTTATTTTATTCTCTCCATTATCCAGTTATGTTCTTTTTAAATTTGAATCATGATATATGTTAAAATTCTATTTCACTTTACATTTTTTAATGTTGTATATTGCTATCACTAATTGATTTAGTCATGTTTACTATATTTTGAATCTTTGATTTAATTTTAATAACAATACCGATTTCAATAGATTATGAATGTCTAAACTAAAATATTGATGTCATGTATAGTTTAACCTGTAGAATGGCCTTTGGATTGTCATTCTGGAAACACATCCCTTGTCATCCTACCATCCCCATCCCCAAAAGTGACATGGACTATAGCATACTTTCAATTGTTGCTGAATTCATCACCATGTAGCAAGGTCATCAGAGAGTTTCAATTGTTGTTAAGGCCATCACACAAAATGTCATAGCCTTCAATCTAAAAAAAAGCTAAAATGTTCAAGGTTTGTGAATTTTAGTTGCTAAATATTGTTGGACTCCTCTCTAACATTTCTTGTAACATTGTTCTAAAATATTTCCTAAAGAAGTCATTCTGGGACACACCTTAGTGCTTTTTTAACAGTTTTGGCTGAATTGAGCTTATGTTACCTCAATTGTTCCACCTATTCGTCATCAAGGAGTTGTAGCATTTTACGATAATGTTAAGTTGTAGTTGTATAGTGTGTTGTTTGGACATTTTTTGTGCAAAAAAGTCCATGAAAGCCTCTAGAAGGAAATTATTCAGTTTAATAGCTTATGAGATAGAGGCCAAAGGAGGAGATACCTTACTATTTTGAAGTTCTTTTCCCATTATGGGTGTCTCCAAGTCAATTTGTAATGCAGTAACTTGCACAAGAGAAGAATATAGTAGAAAATATGCTACAAATACTTGATAGCACTTGAGAATAATAAGCCACTTTGAGTAGAAAAACCTCCAAAAGTCTCCAATAAGAACATAATTTGCAATATAATGCTAATAAATAACCATTAACTCCCATATATACCATACTTAAGCCATGTATGCCACTCAAGCTGAACTAGCTATATAAGATTATATTAATGAACATATATCTTAAAATTAAAAGTTACAGTAGCCACAAGTTGACTACTCATATTCCTATGCACACTATAGGATTATGGGTGGACCATGCCTCCTCTTTACACTTGTGTTGTCCTTGACACTCATCAACTATGGATGCTTCTACACAAAATCTTCATCTTCCATTGTAGCATCTTCAACCAACAAATTCTTCCACTAAATGAGGCATTCTATGATAATCTTAGTCCTCAACTTCTTTGTGTGTGTTCATACAATTAACTATAGATCAAAGATGATTCTTCCCTCTTCATCTAGCTTTGGTAACACAATCTATGTTAAAATTTTGTGCCAATCCAATTACCTCTTCATTCTATTATGTGATTTTTCCTTGTTCTCCTTGAGACTAGAGGGTGTCGCTTGCCAATGTTGAATGTATTCTTCCTTTCTCTAACCTTTTGGTGTCCCTTCAAAAAAGAGGTTAAGGATGGTAGATGGTACCCTAGCACTAATTGAATGCTCTGATTTGGATCTCTTTAGAAAGGCAATTATTTTGGCCTATCCCTCAAAATAGCTTATATATTTGGGGATGTAGGTATCTTTGATTGTTGCACTTCCAAGATAATAATTGAGCCACACCCCTATCTACCCCCTAAGCTTACCATTTGTGGATACTTTGCATGCAATGGTTCAAATATTTTAGCCTCTAAGTGAAAACACATGAACAACTCTCGAAAGTTCATCTCAATTGTTCCTAAGGTAGTGAGCCATTGAACTCCCAAAGCAATGTCTACTCCAACCATTGGGATATCAAGCATAGGACAATCAAGACTGTAGTTTCCCATGGTGAGCTCAATACTATGATATTCCCCCAAACAACTAACTAGAACATCATGTACAATCATATCATGAAATTCTAGGGTTGGGTAAATGAAACAATTCAATTGTATTGCAGACTTATTGTTGATGAAGTTATGAATATTGCCTAAGTCAATCAATATTCTTACATTTTGTTGTTAAGGAAACCCAATTGACTCAAAACTATTGCCTTTTATTGTTAAGGAAACCCAATATCATAAGGGTTTGTAGGGTAATAATACCTAACATTGCATGGCATGAGGTAGTTGATTGGACATATTCTAAGCCTTCCATAACCACTACTAGCTCTTCTTCATTTTCTTTGTCATGAGTACCTTAAAAAAAGTTCCATCATAAGTGAAACATAACCCTTTGTCCCAATTTTTCTTCAATTTATTGAAGCATTAGTCTCATAGGTTGAAGAAATGATGATGACAAGTCCTCTAATCTTTGTTGCTACGAAGTTCCTCGCTTTTGTTAGCCAATTTTTTTCCTTCTACCTAGCTTGCCATAATCATTGTTTTGGGCATAGAAGTTGGATTGAACATGCATACCTCATAGTCCTTTAAACCCCCTAAAATAATTCCCACATAATTTTCTCTATAACATGCTTCGTCTTAAAGACATAGTTTGGATTTGTTGAGTGTAGTCCTTGACTAGGCTAATGTAGCCATCCATAAGATTATCATCATAGTATGTGGTGAATTCCTCTTGAGAAAGAGACCATGTCACAACAAATCCCTTCTTTTTCTTCTCTTCACATAACCAATGATACCAAATGAATTGGTTTGGTTCAAAGTACAAGTATGCCATTTCAATCTTTTGTTGGCATAGAACATGATGAATATCAAATAATTACTCCATTTGGTAGAGCTAATTGGTTGGATCCTTTCCATCAAAATTTTGCACATCCATTTTTGGAATTGAGTGTCTAACCATAAATTTATTTGGGAAATAATCCACCCCAAGATATGAGTCAAACCTAACACTCCCTTAGATTTCATAGTACTCACAAGAGAATCAATTTTTCACAACAAAAGGGTTTAAACTCTAAGTGGCCTATCATAGCCATGCACGAGGAAGCATTGGAAGAGTTCAAGTGACAAAAACTTGTTGCCACGGTGGAACCATGCTCTACTAAGTCACTTTATGAGGTTCACTTAAGTGAATTATGGAATATGGATGAGTGGTGAGTGGGAAATGGGGTCCACTCCTACCTAACATGTATGCCCTAATAGTCTTGAATATTCATGTGAATATTTGAATGCCCAAAAGGGAAAATTGTGCATTATTTAAGTCCTAAAATTTGGTCTAGCTCTTGGAAAGTACCTAGAAGATACCTCCCATGGGTGTGATTGGGAGATCAAAGACCATAATCATGCTTTTCATTAAAACATAAAAAATAGATCATACATTCCACACAAGTTGAAAACATATGCCTTATATATTGGGCTCAAAACAAATGCTCTCGCCATATAAATCACATCTAAACTCATAAATTGAAACCAAAAACATATATATAGGTGAATCTAAGATTGTAAAACTAATACATATTCATCCATGAAAAATCCCGTGGCACGAAATCCATCAATGGATAAACAATCATTTGGTCGTCCCATTTCGAGTTCCACTCTAATTGATGCTATTGCATCGTCCACATCAATGAAAAACTTTCTAACCCCATTCATCTTTTGAAGTTTCTATGAATCCTATGCTTCAATAGGGAGTGAGTCCAATCAAAAGCGGCGGCCCCCAACTTTCTATAGTTGGAGAACCCCACTAAAGGAGTTTGAGATAGTGGACAAATTATCAAGAAAGAAATATCGTGTGTAGTCAAATCATGTAACAACATGTTGAGGCCCTAGGAATGGGAAATGGGCCTCTTTACATTCCAACCCTTAGGGAATTCATTAGGACCTTCCTTCATTCATGTCAACTCTATTTAAAAAAAATTGTCCCTAGGTGTGTTAGGTCTCAAAATCATTGCTCCATTTCCTCAAACTAAACACCACTCACAGGGATAGGGTTGTCAACAAGTGAGTGAAATCAATTCATCTACAGATCATGAAGGATTCTGAGCTAAATATAAGATAGTGGGTTTTCTCTCATACACTTCGAGCTCAACTTAGACCCAAGAGGTTGTTCCTAGGGGTATACCTTAACAAGTATTGCACTCACAAAATGTACAATTATCAAACTACTGTAACAGAACCTAACTGTAATCTTAACCTCAATTATTGTCACTAGGTTAAGAAAATTGGTTGCATAAAATCCCTCTATAGCTAATAATATTATGCAAGCATAACCTTCATGAAGTTGATTCATTTTATAGCTTTCTTAATGATTCACCTTGGCTATATTACAAGGTTATGAATTTATAGAAGGACTCACTAAATAACTACTAATTAATGCTTCGTTTGATGGATGTGAGATTGGTAAATGGTTCCATACTAGCACCTATCTATTGGGAAGCAAAGTCACAACACATTGAATTGAAAACAAAACAAAGACAAGAACAATGGGTCTTAAACCCAAGATGTGAAATTAGAATGAAAAAGCATATTTAGTTACCCAAAATAGAGCTGCATAGATTCATGTGCAATATGAAAGAGATTATTATAAACCTTGCAATAGTTTCAAATATTTTTACACTCATCTCATCCACCATTACACTCATGTCAACAAATGTGGAAAAGGAATATCCCTAGCTATGACTACAAACTTTCCAAAAGATATGCATACTGCTTTGAAGATACTCTGACACATAATTCACTTTTGTTTGCTAAATATTCTTGTTTCCACAAATTTGCAATCCAAGAAATGGGTAAGACTTGGCATCGGTGGCTACCTTGCAACTTACTTGGAGTCTAAAGACCATCACAAGACCGACCTCCTCTAAAAAATGATAAAAAATCGTGTTATAACAACAAGGTGTAACCCTAATGTTCACATATTAAAAATGTATGGTCCAGGATCAATACCGTACAAAATGGATGTTGCAAATGGAAGGAGGATGATAACACTTATTTCTAGAAGTTATGTGGAACATAGCCATTACTGTGAGTAGGTGGAGTGAGTGGAAAGGATGCATACAAATTTTTCCTTCATTTTGATCCTTTGCGGAAAGAAACCTTTGTGTGCACACACAAGACCTCAAACACCCACCAACTCTATCTTTACTTACCTTGGCCTTAACCTCTCATTCCTTCAATCCTTTACTTTCTTCCTTACTCTCTATGAGAGCCTCGGTTGGGACTAGGAACTAAGAACTAATGGTTCCTAAGGAACCTCCGACCACTTGACACATTTCTTCTTCTTTGTCAAGGGTTTCATGGGAACTAGGAACCAATGGTTCCTAGTTCCTATGGAACCTCTGCTTGCTTTCCTTCATTAACTAAAAGTTTCAACCACTTCCCTAACTTAGGCAATTTTTTGAATTTTGATTTTGGTGAACTGACTTAAGCATAGGGAAAGGAAAACCACCTACATTAGAGGCATATCCAGGCACAAAAAACCCATGTAGATTTTCTCAGATCATTTATTAATAGATGGGTTGAAAAGGCCAAGGAAATACATGGAAACAAAGGGACTTGAGCAACAAAGTCCCTACATATTTAAGTCTCAACAAGGTTGTTGTTGAAGACTTCCACAATTGGCACTCGATTGATCTAAACTAGAAATTCCATTTCTATGTCCTACTCATACCTAATTATAGAAAGAAATGAAAATTATTTGTTTTATAAAATGGATGATATGTCCCCCTAGGGGGTATTGGTTGGACCTACAAAGCTAGGCAAGGAAAAATTTATCCTACCCAAAGATAACAATTTAGGTAGATGAGATGGAGTATAGCAATTTGAAGCAGGTTGGCTTGAGTTGACTTGAACCTCTTGTGAATTATATATAGTTTGGATTGTTCCAATCATGATAATTTTTTGCATAAGATCCACCATTTCACTCACTCATAATTTCAATATTTCCTTTTTCTTGAAATGTTTCTCCCACCAATCGCCCTAAGTCCCCCCAGCTACCCCCAATCCTCGACTATAGTTTAAATAGGCAATACAAAAATTAGCCATTAAAATAAGGTGTTGAGTAGGGTATGCACAAAAAGATGGCTTGGAAGAAAGGACCTAGCCAGATCTAACCTTGGATTCACAAGGAAGGATTTGGTTAGATCTAGCCTTGGATTCATAAGATGTATGTGTGAGGGGTGCTATGGAATAAATGGGGGAGTCAACTAAATCAAGTTGTTTAGGAGCTCTTTTTGTTGAGGCTTATTCAATTAGGCTATAGTGAGTGTAAGAAATGAAATAAGGGAGTTTGAAAGAGTTTATTTTGAGTAGGTTGATTCAAAAAAAGAGTCTAGGAGATCACTTTGATAGTAAATTTTTATAGAATCAAGTGTTAAAAATGAGTCGACACCTACTTTGAGTGCTTGATGTTGGACAAGGCTTGCCCACCCCCTCCCCATAGTGGATTTAGAGATATGGGGCACTCGATCCATTGGTACACAAAAATGAATGGATTAGGATATGGGGTAAAAAGTGCCCCATGTATGCAAGGTCTACATACCAATGTTGATGAATTCTGAAAAATGAAAGTCGCCCTTTGAAACTATAGGCCAACCATATGATATAAACTTATTCTCAATCCTTAGATTGCTTTAAGTTTTATAACTAACTTTCCTCTTGTGCATTTCAAAGTTGAAAGGGCACACTAGAATGATGCATCATTCAACTATAGAATTTTCCATTATGAGCTAATTTAGCTAACCAACCAACCAATTCTCTTCTGCATTCAATTATTTTCACTAATGCTTTAACATCTCCACCCTCGATGTCAAAATAACACCCATGATCTTGGTGTTTTCTTACCTTATAGATTCAATATCTATGGAACCCACCTCAATTAATGTATCATCCTTGTTTCAAGATTTTCCAAGCGTGACAAGGTTTCTTCTCTTGCCTCTTGTTAAGCCCTTGCCATTGTGCAATTTTTTTCACAAAACAAATCCAAATAATTTGAAGTATTTATTGTAGCTTCATAATAATTCCAATTTCCTTGCCATGGTGTGGGAAAATAATTTTGCAATAAATTACACAAAACAAATCCAATTAATTTGAAATATTTGATTGAACTTTCCAAGGCTTAGATCTCACTTCTTAGAAAAAATCTTCAAAGGTTTTGCAAATTTGTAGCCTTGGAAGTGAATTTGATGGAAACCTTAAATTTACAAAACTCTAATTCCCTTGCCATGGTGTAGCAAAATAATTTGGCAATAAATTGCACAAAACAAATCCAAATAATTTGAAATATTTATAGTAACTTTGCAAGCCTAGATCTCACTTAGAATTTTTTTCAAGGGTTTTGCTCATTTGCATCCTCGGGAGTAAATTTGGTGGAAACCCTAACTTCACAATAACTCCAATTCTACTCTAAATGACTTAAAATATAGACTATAGCTTCAATATGTCCTTGATCAACCCTCTAAAATTAATCTAAATTCATTATTTTACAATTCTAGGAGAAAATTTGATGCAAACCCTATTTTTGTAATAAATCCTTCAAATCTACTTCAAATAGCCTCAAATATTGAAAATAAAAATATTTAAATATTTAGTATTAAAATATTCTTAAATTTTTCAATTAATTTAATTCCAATATTGAAATGTTGATATCTTTAATATACATTAATGTTATAAATTTTGATAAAAATATATTTTAATTTCTAAACTTTTAATTTGAATGATAATAAATCAAGAAATTTAATGACAAAAATGTTTAATTTTTTAAAATAAAATTTAAATTTAATGTATGACATTTTAGGTAAATCTTTAAATTTTGAAACTTTTAATATGAAAGAATATTAATTTTTTTGGATAAAAATATAAATTTAATTTTTATAGATTAATGGTAAGAAAATATATTAGATATAGAAAATTACATAACAAATAGTTCATGTTCTATAGATTGTATTGTTTGTATTCTATTTTTTTAACATATTTTAATTGTGTTGATATTTTTAAAATTAATATTTATTTTAAAATATTGAAATTTTATAAAAGATAATTTTAATTTATTATAATTTATTTAATGTTAAAACATTTTAAATATTGTTTGTATTTTAAATTATTTTTTTGTTAACATATTTTAATTGTGTTGATATTTTTTAAAATTAATATTTATTTTTAAAATATTGAAATTTTATAAAAAGATAATTTTAATTTATTATAATTTATTTAATGTTAAAATTTTTTAAATCTTTAATAGGTTTGAATATATTTATATTCTCTTTATAAATTAGAATAATTTTCAACAAAATTCTACTTTACAATACAAATTAAACTATTTTAAATATCAAAAAGACTAAACTAGTATATATATCTTAAATACATCTAGAGATAGCAATCTTGAATTATTATATTTATTTGAATGTTTACTTTATTTTTATTTGAAGAGATACATTTATTCAAGTTTATTTACATTACATCTCTTGTTGCAACCATAATTACACTCAACATAATAAATAGAAAAATAAAATCAAAGCTTCACAATATTTATGACCCTAGATTACTTGTTAGGTAATAATGCATATAAAATAATCTTATTCAAGATTTGTCATAATAACTAAAAAAATAAAATTAAAGCTTCACAATATTTATTATCTTAGGGTACATGTTAGGTAATAACCCATATAAAATAATTGTATTCAATATTTTTCTTAATAACTAGAAAAATAAAATCAAAGCTTCACAATATTTATGATCTTAGGGTACATGTTAGGTAATAATGCATATAAAATAATCTTGTTCAAGATTTCTCTCAATAAAAACTTACTTTTTAATGATGATAGCCATATATTAAATATTTTTATCTAATCATAAAACACACCCACACACATATAGTTTTCTTAATGTTATTTAAGTTAATAAAATAAAATGCATATACTCAATACAATTAATTTAAATGAGTTGATGATAGTTGGGTATGATAAAATTTGATGTAGCAATGATTCCACTTAGTAATTTAGATATTTTCATTGTCTAAAATTTTGTGTGGAATTCTAATTATCATAGGATTGTTTCCAAAGCTATGAATCAACTATATGCCATGAGGATCATACCCTTAATGTGTAGAGGTCTAATCTCACAAATTATGCATTTCTTCTATTCTCTAAATTCTCTAATCCTTATTGATTATTAAGGATTGGTAATATTTTAAAACAACTTTGGGGAGATCACTTGATCACAAGGTTCAAGTTCTCTTAAGTCAACCCTCTTAATTAAATTTATATTATATTCAGAACAAAGATCGATAGATAATAGGAAAGTGATTTAGAAGTTGATTATGCTTCAAAATATTGATCCTTTAAATCTTCAATTCCAATATTCCTAAAACTACTCCTTATTATTGTGAATGATTGATCAAAGAATGATTATTTGTAGATGATATTTTAAGGCTCAAATGAATGTCTTTAAATACAAAGGCATTTAATAACTCATTGCACAAGTGCATATCATGTAAGTTCCAAAAAATATGAAAATACATGTATCAATCATTTGAATTTAAAAAAAAACATTTTTGGATAAGATTTATGTCATGCAAGATTGATCTTGCGTGCCACAAATGATTATATTGAGGTAGAGGATGAATTTATTAAAATCTAAGCTATTAATAAGGTATGTATGCAAATAAGTTCAAGTATGGCAAGAATATAGTCAAATGTGTTGAAATGTGTGCAAGGAGTGAATGAGGATGGATAGGATTCATGGAAGTAGTTAAAATTAGAATATAAGTGTGTCACATGTCACTATATAATTTTACAAAGATGCTCTCAAAATGAACCTACTACTAAATGGAATTTGGCATAGGTGTGCTAATTTCACCAATATATTTTGCCTCCATTTTAAGGTACATCAAAATCCTCATGATTGTGTTTTTGAAGAGAATGCATAAACATGCATTAAGTTGTAAATGTACTCAATCATACAAAAGATACTACGGTCCATATATAGAAATGAGCCCAACTATATATCTTCATGAGTGTTCATATTTGGCATTCATGCTCTTTAGAATCCTACAAAACAAAGAAAAAATATGCAATGATTTGTGTGTTTCTCAAAAATAGAATAAGAAAAGGTCATAAAATTTCTTGGTTATATTAGAAAATAAAAAAATAGGAATAAGGTTAGGAAAATTTTATTGTATAAAGAGTGGTGTGAGATATTGGGTGCTACCACATTATATGATCAAACTATGTCATATTAGGCATTTCCATGTCATGTTCTAAAGCTCTATTTAGATATATTAATGAATCTTTGTTTTCTTGTAACTATATCTATTAATTGCAAACTTGATAAGGAGAGTTAAAGACAAGATGTACCCCCTTAAATTGTTTACATTTGTTGAATGAAAGGAATTAAAGGAGAGGAGAATAACACATAAAATGTAAATGTATGCTAATCATATAGCGCATGCCAAGTAAATCATTATCATAGATACAACATTTAACAAGTCAATAAGACATATATAAAGATAGGTGTTGAAGCACATGGACTAGAGATAAAAATTTAGGTATATAATATTAACCCTAGTATGAGATTTAATGGTAAGGGGAAAATGGCCTTAGAGGTGCAATATAAGTGGCATGAGGAGGCGTGGTTTCCCCAATGTGGCTCTTACAACATGGTAGTGCATGTGAGCACATATGATAGGATAAGAAATGCACGATGCCCCCAATGTGGTAAAGGTAGCTCTAGGAGCATAATTAAGCATGTAGACACAAGATGGTATGGAGAAAGCCAAATTTAATCCAATGTAATATGATTAGCATGTTATAAGAGAGGGACAACACAATGGATAAAATCAGATGCCCCCAATCTAAAAGGGTGTCTCTAGAAGCATGATAGAATAAGATGAGTGAATATGGAGGAAGAATGATGCCTCACAATATAATAGGATGACATGGCACTAGAGACACGATATGGCTACACAAGTTATAAAAAATAGTCGTGTGCACATAAGGGTAATCTAGGAATGAAGTAAATTGATAAGGCTATTAACTAAAATATAGTAATATGGCATATGCATGTGATCTAAGCATGGTAAAAAATCATAAGTATAAGCAACAAGTAATCAAAGTAGAATATAGGTATTTCAAGGGATAGGATCATGGCTATATAGACAAAAAAGAAAAAGAAAAATATCATGATAAAATCAAGCATGGATGCATAATAATTACAAAAGAAATAAGGAAAAAATAGAAGAAAAAAATGTGGCAAAGATGAAAAAATAAGGATAAGGTGTGCAAGGGTAATAAAGAGCAACATAAACACTTAGAGAAAAATCAAGTAAAAAGAAAAGATGTTGTGTGTACATTTGATTTAATCAACCTAAATAACATTAAGCAAAGTCTTTAGCATAGGCATATCCAATACAGTAGGCCATCTTATACTTTTGTAAAATATGGTGACATATCCAATACGGTACGCCATCTTATACTTTTGTAAAAAATGGTAATATGTCCAATACAATACGCCATCTTATACTTTTGTAAAAGATGGTGGCATACCCAATACTATAGATCATCTTATACCATGATTTCAATAGGATGTGGGTTTCATCACCCTTTCTTACAAAAGTATAAAATGGTGTACTCTATTAGATATACCACCCTTTCTTACAAACAAATCTTAAAATTTTCCTTATGATATTTCAATTGTTACCACCTATGAGTGTGGGTTCCACCTATGACTATGTGTGACAGGAAGTTCAAATTACTATAACTGTGGAGGAATCTTTGTCATGTTGTGTTGGTATCATCTTATTAGAGGATTAGAGTTCATGCCATTTGGTTGTTCCATATGGCTGCGGTTGACACTAAATGAAAACACAACATGGAAAACTTCTAAAAGGGAAATATTAAATATTAAATAGGGAGGATCAAATCGTCTGAGAAGGTGCATGGAAGGTCAATGAGCCTGAACATACACGAGGACGCCGAATTTAGCGGCTCTATCTCCTCTGCTCACTCATGCCTCCCTTCCACACGCCACGCGTTTCCACAACAAATTGCCACATCTAAATCGGGAACTTTATCATGCCTCCCTTCCACGCACCACACGTTTCCACAGTCAAAAGTACAATCCCTTATGATATTCTCTTGGTTGAATCGGGAATTTTATCGTTGGAGGCTTCGGCTATAAGCTGATTGCTAAGTTATTTGAAAAAGGTTGAAAACATGGATAATCATCGTTGGCCCAAAATTGTTGTGGAAGAGGTTTTAGACCGTATGAAGAAAACATGGATGAAGTAAAATAATAAATGGACAAACAAATGGGACATTAAGTTGCACGAGTGCCCTAACACCAATGAGGAAATAGAAAAGTATGTTGCAAATAAATTCAGGACTACCATGTGGACAAAGCCGATTGGGCGAAAGAAAACTCACTATATGTCAAAGAACTCAACCCAACTTGGGAGCACGATGAAAAAACCTACTTAGGAGCAGCTATTAAAGGTAAAACAAGGATGTTAATTGCTCAACTGAGGACCAGTTCGCACCATCTCAGATGTGAGACCGAAAGGTGGACGGTACCTTTAAGGAAGTGTGTGAGGATATAATTTGCACTTTTTGTAATGAAGGGGTGGTGGAGATAGAATGACACTTTATCATGGAATGCACTGCTTATGGGGACTTTTGCACTCAGTATGAGAGCAACTTAAAGACTGACAATTTACAGGAGTTATTTGAAGAAGAAAAGATCAGCAAGACTGCTAGTGTTTTGGTCAAAATTCATAGTAGAAGATCCAACATTGAAAAGAATTTGGAGATTTCTTAGCTTTTTGGTTCTCGGTCCCTTAGGCTGTTTGGTCTCGTGGATGACATTAAAATCTCATTCATTCATTCAAATATTTTTGAGATTCCTTTATTCTTCATGTTTCATGTTGAAACACACTAAACTATAACATTTACTCAATTTTGCAAAATAATTTGTTATGGTGTCCTATACAAATTTTTATAGTTGTGGTCTTATTTATGACCTAACATCTTATTATATAAATTGGGATGTTTATCTATTAAGTTGGATTCATTATTTGATTTTTCTTTGGTTTTTTGGAAAATGTCTTATTATAATTAAATATGGATAAGATGTCTATTTGTCTAGTAAGTTTGTCTTATGATTTAATTTTTATTACTTCTTATTATGATATAGATTTTATAAGAGTTTATTTTAATAAAAATTAAAGTAATTAAGTCAATCATATTATTGTTTTTTTCTTTTTTAAAGTTTTGGCAATACTTTCTAATATTAATATTTTTAAAATAGTAATGAGTTATATCTTTCATATTGTATTGATCTATGCTGAATGAAATGATGATTCTCTTCGATCTATTTTTCGTTTAGACTTAATCAATTATTTTAAAAGATCAATCATGACTTTTTTTTTCTTAACTACAAAACTTCATAGCTATGATTTTTTACCATGTCAAATATATGTTTGAAAGGACATTGAAAAATATTAAAGCTATCATTATAACATTTTTGTTTTGTGAGGTGTAGTTCTATTGTCTTATGAAGTGGTGGGCCAAATTAAAATGAAAATTACTTCTTCCATTAAAAATTCATCTTGTGTGAAGAATACTTATAATTATTATGTTTTCTCATTATATCTACTGTAGATGAAAAATATTGATTTTATGTTACTATACGTACACATCTTATTCAAATATTATTTCAAGACTGAAATTTAAACTCTATTAATTATCCATATTCAATTAAAATTACTCCAACAATTAACTAAAGATATATTTGTCTTTAGTGGTGGTACCCATAATTAATACATTTTATTTCAAGCTTCCTAATATATCTTATATAAACAATGACATTAGTGTCAAATTATAATGTGATTTGGTCCTATAATTCCTAATCTCACTTTTGCATTTAGAGAGGTTGTCAAGACCAAACCTAAAGAATGAGCCCCTCAACCTCCCCACATTTGGCATCCCATCCCTGTCCTTGCTCTCTAGCCTTGGTATGTCCTTGTCCTTGCTCTTTGGCCTTGCTTGTGAATG